>OMLM01007930.1:42709-54543 GCA_900302695.1 Helostoma temminkii
AATGTCTTAAATATTTCAAATACAAAGTTGTAATTTTCTTTGCTCTTTGTTGACTGGAGTCCACTTGGGACAAACTGAACTAATGGGACATTTGGGAATACATGCAGCCTGAAAGGCTCAAAATAATGCTCCACCATGACTCCCCCACCCTCTTTAACCTCAATAATGACAGATTGTATGCAAACTCAGATTGCTTTGTACCTACCAAGAAGCTGTTGAGACAAACTGGATCATTCTTTCGTCTATGTACAGTAACATATACAAAACAGTACCATCATCTGAAAAACTGCAAAGTTATAACCTTGTAACAGTAGAATTTATGGCCCACCTGTTGTATTGGATTGTATTAGAATGTGAATGGATACATAACCAGGCGGTCAGTGAGTGTATGTAAATGATCATGAGGTGCACAAAGCTGGGATTACTAAACAAAATTACATAACGATTGAATGAGTCATCGCATATGCAATAATTTAACAGAGAGTAATGTAAATGAGGAGAAACAGTATCTGTTCAACAGATTGTTATAGCTATTCAGAAATGTATATGCCTTTTGACCTTGCAGTACATTAAAACCAGACAGTATACGGTACAAAAGGGGAAAGTGAGGTTAAAAGGATTTGGTCTTATCATTTCTTCCACATGGCCATGCTGCTATAGATAGCCTCATCATTCTGACCTCATTCAGCCCCTAACAGCATTATTTGGCTCAATTAAACTGACATTTGAAACTTTGCCTCAGTCTCATATTATCCAATTTTGAGCCATATGTACACACAATCATCTATGTGCAGCAACCGATTTGTAATTCAGCCCTATCTCTGTAGCCACGAGGAGTGATTTATTTTCATTATTTTCAAAGCCAAATGCTGCCTGTCTGCATGCTGTTTTACCGATAAACCAGAGTTGGCTTCCCCTCAAAGAACTGTTTAATGTTCAAGCGATTTTATTTAGCTTTCATCATTGGTGCTATAATACATCCTACAATCGTTGAAGGGTGGTAAAGCAAATATTCTACGAGTTCACATCCAGGAACCAAGCATAGTTCATGTGATCAAATCCTGAGCTCTCCTTTTCTGACCCTTATCTCGCTTTATACAGGTGTCAGACCACAAACATGGCAACACAAACACATTCTCTCAGTATGGAGCCTGCTTCCTTTTATTTGTACAGCTGAAACCCTGGTTGCCTTGGTTGAAACACACTGATCAAGCACTTTATTACTAAACAAACCATAGACCTTTGCAGTCAGATGACTATGGGAAAGTCAAGTAAAACTAGAAAAAGGATTTCCTAAAGAAAATGCACTGTGAATGCTGTAATGCTGAATGTATTCCATAACAACTGCTAAAAGTTGCTGAAACTTCGTAATTATTGCAGATACTAGCTTAATTAAAATTTGAATTGTTTTAAAAGAGTTGAAAGTATGCAAAAGAAGCTTAAGCAGTTGAATCTCAAACCAAAATGTTGCTTAAATGAACTGAACAGTGAACTATTACATCTAAAGTGAAAGACAAGTTTAATTTGCTTTGAAGGAGCTAACAGAATAAAGAGGAAGCTCAAGCAGTTGAATTTGAAACTGGAAGGCTTTAAAAAATTCCCCAAACAGAGAGCTACATATTCTATAAGGACAGAAATCCCAACATTTGAAATATATAATTATTGAAGAAAGACAACCAAAAGAAAAGTTAAATTTATATTAAGAAGAGAAATTCTTAATATGTAAGATAGCTATTTAAGCAACTATTTTATAATTCTTTTGTTTTAATTTGAAGGAATTTAGCAGAAATAGTTTAACACAATTGAAACTTTTACTAACGGATAATAATATGCAAGTCATGAGCAGAATTGTAAGCATTTAATTTAGCAATAGTATTTTAAGATAGTGTTTAAAAATGTCGTGCTTTTAATTTGAAAGTAGTTGATGGAAGTAGTAGTGATTTATCAAATAGTAAAACTAATTTAGCTATTTAAGCAACAAAATTCATGCTTTTATTTTGAAGGGATGTGGCAGAAGTACAAGTGTATACCCTTAATTCAAACCTTACCCACTCTAGGGTCAGAAAGTTCTCGTCATTCGCTGCCATTATAACTCAAAAATCAGCCAAAAACCATCATGGCACAAAAACTGCATGTCTGCATGTTTGCAACCCATGCAAACACAGGGAGAACATGCAAACTCCACACAGAAAGACCCTGGCCGACCCCGGAATCAAACCTAGGATATGAGAAAACGTTTAAATATATTAAAAAGCGGACTTATAATTTAACAGCTTAAAGTCTTGAGACCTGTTTAAAGTTTGAATTGTGTCTGTATTAAAGTATGCTGAACTAGTTACAGCTGAAAGAGGACAATGTAGAATAGTATTTGAAAAGATTCTGCAATAGAGTTCCATTATAAAAAGTTCCTGAAAAAAGCTTAATATCACAAAAAGTATGAATATTAGAAAAAAATCTGAATGGAAGCATAAATGTCCTTAAATGTCCTTTAAAGACATATAATAATAATAATAATAGCAATAATAATAATAATAATAATAATAATAATACTATGAATACAGCACAGATGATTTTATAGTTTTCTCACATAAGTTTATTCTGCAACTAAAGTCAACTAAACTAAATAAATGTGTCATGTGAGAGGACAAATGTAAATGCAGGCTTATTACAGTGGGAATAACTGAATATTTTTACCACTTGGGGGCAGAGGAAACAAGCTGTGAACAACTCTTTTTAAAGTGGTTTTGTTTTTGACTAACCTTGTAATAAATGAAATACCACAATCAGCCGCAAACACTAACATGAAATACGAAACATCAACTCACAGAACCTTCTTTCCAATGTGTGACAGACAAGGTGGAATATGAAAAACAAATAAATGTCAAGGAACATCCCCATCATCAAAACTAGCTCTCATAACCAAAGGTCTGTGAAGCATTTAATCACAGACACAGTGAAACTCAGTATCCTTACCGAGCAGTTCTTGTGACATACGCTGAACCCAGAACAGCATGAAAAACAGCTGCTCTGCATTTAGACCTTAAGCCAAATAAATATTGAAAGAAGCCCCAGCTAAACTTTGTAAGCAACACTGTGTTTTATCCATGTGAGGGTGAATGTTTGTATGTAATTCAGTCATACATAAAACGCTGAAACAGCAAGGCCACCATCATAAATCAATTTGGCTTTTTTTTTTTTGAGGCTTTAAAGTTATCACCAGCCGTCTTTGATCCACCCTGTCTGCAGAGCACATGTGCCATTTTCTATTGCTCACAGCAGATCAGAGAGTTTGCCTGTTAGAATTAAAGATGTTAAAATCAGCATTAAGGAAAAGTAGGTTTGGCAGTTACATAATTATTCAATTGAATTAGATGTTGCACAATCTTTCAGCCACAGGAGAGGAGGATCTCTTTGATGGTAGTGTCAGTCAATCCACCACTTTGATCCAGACTGAAATATGTCAACAACTATCTGATTGAATGCTGCAAGCTTTTCATGAACGCTAATTCCTGATTCCTTGACGGCCTTTCAACAAATATTGATTTTGCATTGAAATTAAATCTGGTAAGGATGGATTTGTATAACAAAAGCATGAATTGTGATACTTTTGATAATCCCATAGCTTTTCATGTAGTGTATTTAGCGAGGCTATCATGCTAAACTAAGGTGAACAGTCAACATGCTAAGCATTATGATGTTAGAATTGTATGACAAAGCACAGAGTAACATGGTTGTCAGGGACTGGAACTTTGTTGTTGTTACTGTTGCATTCCCTCTCATCATCCCCGTGTTTCTAGTCATTAACTTGGTCCTGCCGTTTCTTTGCAGCGCTGTGCAAAAGTCTTAGTCCAGCATTAGATTAGTTTTAGCAATGCTACAATACCCAGGTATATTTATTTTTCAGTTTTTACTTTAGAACAACTAGAAGCACTAGAAGTGGTTTCTTGGTTGCTATCCTTCCACAGATATCATTCCTGATCATGCTTCCCCCTACGAAAAAGTAGTATACTAAAAGTGCTTTTATTATACTTACATTTTTAGCTTATAGAAGTATACTTGAATTTTCCTACAATCAGGCTTTTATATATATTGTTAGTTTACTTTCTAGTTTACTTTTTACTATACTTTATATAAGATTAAAATATTTATTCTCCTTTTCAGTTAATTAAAGTGCACTTCTGAATAACTGTTAATAGTCTCCATGCACTATGACTTCCTCCCATGTTGAAGAACTGAAGTACAGCTGTGTCGCCGACTCCATTTTGCCAAGAATTGAGTACTTTTTTGACTTCTGGTCTGTATGACTAAAACAACTACTGGCAGTGAGTAATATATTCTTTCTTTTGTGCTGTTAGGTATAGCTTGTTTTCCTCTTTCAGTCAGAAGACCTTTGGGTGTTATAGGGCACATCTGGGTGAAATAGTTTCTAACCTTTTGGTATAAATATGTAGCTTTAGGATGGTTGCCGGTGTCATTAAGAAAACCGGCACAATTATATGAAATATACATACAAAACAAAGAAATTTCCATATCAGAAATTGCAGTCAGTTTTGAGAATGTTCACCAAAATAAACATATATGGACAAATATGGACTCAATAAAATTGAGTTATCAACAAGTGAACTATCTACTTTAATTTGCATGTTTTGTAAATTTTTTCTACATAAAGTGGTTTCTAAATGCTTACTTTTCCCTTCCGGAATAAATCACCTGAAGAATGCATTTAGTTTAGGAGAAAGCACTGCACGACTAAAGAGTATACCGTAAATCCAAAATAAGCATGATGCTTCTCTACAAATACACAGAATACGGTATAATTCTGTGACACAGACATGTAGGAAGTGGGATGGCACTTGAGACCAAACAATCTCTTGGGGTATCCATGTCTAGCCTTTCAGCTCCAAGCTATTTCTGAACCCATTTACAACAAGCATTGCTATTTTGGGTCAGCGGGGGAACTGGTGTGCATGTAGAGCAAGGGGGATTGTGTCTCAGTCACTCTAAGAAATATAAATAAAAGGCTATAATCTATATTATTGATATATAACATTGATATAATGTGGATTCTCTAACTGTTGATCCCCCTTTATATTTAGAATCACTACAGCCTCTAGAGGTTGTCTAGCATTAATACCTAACTGTTCTCTCAGAAGGTCATTTTTTATGGAAGAACAAATGTACTGTATGTACAGAAGTTCTCCACAACTGAAAATAGTCCCCCAGCAGCACGTCTAATGCCTGTTTAGTAAGGCTTGCTATTGACTGTAGTGCCCACTGTCCTTTTACATATTTGCATCTTGGCTACCAGAGAATAACCAGGCAGTGTAATAAAACTGTAAAAGCCTGAGTCAACATATTACAAAAGAACCATTATATTATGGCTGCTGCTTGAGATTGTATTCTGTGGCCTTGATAGCAATAAATATATATGAAATTACACAGGAAGCAAGGGAAAGTAAGAGGACATGCAATGATAATAGCTAGAATGTTGATGTAGTGATATTAATATCAGTGTCCCAGCAGAAAAGGTGTAGTGGGACATGAAGACAACACTTCCAGCAACAGCATGCTGTGATGCACTGTATGTCCTGCTGTACAGTACTTTTACATGAAAAACACCTGGTATCCAGCCTTTGCAGTCAGCTTCAGTCTTGCCGCTGTACATGCACTGCACTGAATGAATGAATTGAATGCTCCTATGTCTTTACTACTGCAAAGGATTTTTGACATGATTGGAAGTATTTGTAAAATAAACAAGACAAGCATGCCTGCTAATAGCCTGCTGTTAAAACAAATACCATGGAGCTGGCCTCTTGCTTGTGTAACTGATACCTTCAACTGATACTTTTTCGATGTCGGGTTGCATTCGCTGTTTGGCCCAGCGGGGGGTTCATGTTTCAAAATCTTGGCAGCGCAGTAGCATGTGAAAAATGTCCCCTATACTCCTATACTCGGACGCTGGGGTAAAAGTAGAACAATAGGGATGCTAATGTATTCAGGTGTTTGGTGCCACCATATTCCATTGAGCAAAAGAGCAACAGGTCATAGTTAAATGTATTTTAACTGATGATTTTTGAGAACACATTGTAAGAAATCTGAAATAAAAGATAATTAACTGATCAGCAGTGATCGTGAGAATGACCATCTGGGAACCAGAAATTTCTTATGTGTTGTTTCCACTACAGCAAAATTCAACAGCCAAATTTAATGCAATTTAATGAAAGGCAATTAATAATAAAGACAGTTCTGGGAAATATTAGCACTACTCCTGCGCTCTGCCCGTAAATTGAATGTTAAGTTTCACAACGTGTGTTTGAGGTCACTCTGAGTATATGAGAACTTGCGTAACTAACATATATTATTATTTATTAAGTTTCAGATATTCAGTTACACTGTATGAGAGTAAAAAAGTATGAAAAAAACATTTAAGAGCCATAAACATCCTAGAGAAATATATTTGAGTGAGGAGAGCTTGCGGTACACATGAGGTGTTAGAATGTTTGTCATTCACTGTCCCCCATAGACCAGTGTTAATCCTGCTGGTGTTTTATGATCCATCAAGTGTGTCACACTGTTTCCATTCTAAACGGATCTTCCAGCCACCTTGCTTGTGCACACATCCAAAGTTCATTGGTCCAAAGCCATGTGTCTACAGCCTTTCTCCAGGCCAGGAGCAGGAGGGTGTTACATGTGCAAGTCATAATGTTCAGCTACTGTGCCAATATGTCTCAGCAGAGCAGAGGCAACTGAAATACATGTAAGTATGTGGAGCGCTCTGGATGAATAGAGCCTACACGCCCTGTGTGTGTGTGTGGGCAGTAGTGAAATTTTCATTATTGTGGTAAACCCAAAACATTAAAAAGCAAAACTTGTACAATTGTGACCCCTTGTGGCTTGGTAGATAATATGCAGCAGTCTACTTTGTATTTCTTATATCTTCGTGGGAAATGTATTATCTCTCAAATAATAAACAAATTAACACAAAGTCAAATGTACTTTAATGTTAAAAAAATATTTTAATCAGGAAGTGGTTACATTATAAGGCAGATAAAATAAATCCATATCACTTAAGTGTTTTGTTGGCCAACTGTTCACAAATATTCCTAATCTAGTCTACAATCTTTACTCATTAAAAAGGATACATTTCAGATATTCTGCATTGAATAAATGTATTCAGTTGTTTATCAGCACCAACTCCTTGTCATGTTTTCAAGCTGTGGATAGGTGCTGAGGACTTCAGGGTCTTTCAGGACTTGAATGAAACGAGAGCAGGATTCTTGACCTTTGTTAATGAGTAGATCAATCAGTTTAGTAACAGTGTCTTCTGAGAGTGGGATTTCCTTCAGGTTTTGATATTCCCTGTCTGTGACAATGCTTTTGGCATGCAGCTGCTGCAGAATGAAAGAGCAATCAGCGCACAGGCAGCCGGTGAGTTTCACTTTGTGCTCTCTGATCGTTTTCACATCAGGGCCCTTTAAGAGACAGCATGTTTTGTATTAATTTAAATTTCCAGTGTTTGGTATGACATGCAGATTAAGCGGTTTGGGGAATCTGTGCGTCATGTACAGTCACTAACATGTAATACCAAGTTGAGCTTCCTATCAAACTTTAAACCCTATGGAATATTAAACAAAAAGCATTTTAGATAAGACTTTGATACTGAGTTACATGACCACTGATAATTTAGACTGAAACTCATGCTAAAACTTAGCCTAGAGACTGAAACCAGAGATAGAAGTCAATCTGCCAGCACCTGTAAAGGAGGGAATACATTTCCTCTCACACCACCAGGGTTCATCTTATTACTAAGCCTAAGTTTAAAGCATAAATATGACTTGCTTAGGTTTGTCCCATTAAAATCCCCCTTCCTCCCATCCCAAAACTATCCTATCATTGTGCAATGCACAAAATACTCTGCCATCTGAATGTATTACTATTGTGTGTGTATTACTGTACCTGAGAAGAAGGCAGTGTCTCCTTTGCTGTGTATGGAAAGGGAACAGTGCAAAGATTTGATGAATTTTCCAGACAGTAATACACTGACAGAAAGGCACACACACACACACACACATACATACACACACACATACTGTATATATCTACATCATCTACATCTGCGTAGAAGGGCCCATCATCTATAAACACTGTGTTTAGGTGGCACATTGTGTTTACTTATGCACTTTTATCAATTTAAAAACTGATCATTATAAAACTCTTTTACAGTTACGTTATCACAACTGAAAATACATGTTTTTATGTCAAACTTTGGAAAGGTATTGTATAATTACAGCACTGCTAAAGAATGGCCAAAATGTAAGAATGGCAAAAATGTTACCTGTGAGTTCTTGAGGTGCTTTCACAGTCACTGACAGATTTATATCACCGTCAGTAGTAATATTGCAGAATTGATCAGCACATATCACACTGCCACCAGTTGCAATGTAATCTGCTTGAGGAAGCTGTCCAGTGACGTTTCCTGAAAGAGAAAGCGTAATCAGGCAAAGACAGACACAACACAAGAGACATACTCAGTCCAAATGTGATTTACAGTAAAAGCCCTGAACTAAAATGGAGCTGTTATTAACTTTGAAAGTAGAACAGCTACAGACTTGTCTGAAGCACAGCAATTAATTTTACTTTCATTTTATGATTTCATATTCCAGGAAATATTTAAGAAATATTATCCTTACCAGCATGACTACCACCTGGAGCACTCACTGTTTCAATATTCATGGTGATGGAGTTTGCTTTTATATTTTTCATTTGTTTGGCAGTAACAACACTGCTATTATCTGCAACTATTGTTGGCGTGGATGACCCTGTAAATATAAAACAGTATATTATTCTTAACTTGTCTGAAGCTCTGGTTTGATAAGTGAATATTTTTAATCATGTACAACCAAACTTTACCCTGAGTATTTGGTTGGAAAAACAGTTGTAGGTGTGGGTAATGCCCTTGATGCTCCCTCAAAATGTCAACAAATGTCTGACAGGTAACTTCTCCTTTTTGGATGACTGTTTTCAACAGTAGCATCATCTTTTCTAACACATCATTTTGTTTCATCACCTGCACGTACTCATTCATAGATAAAATATTTCCACACTGATTAAGGATGTACTCAGGATCATTGGAAAGCCACTCACAAAGTCTGTTCTGTTCTGAATTCAGCTTGTCCATAGCCTGTAGTGAGACAGAAAACACTGAGGCTTGATACAGACACTTCGATAGAGCCATATGGATTTGTTGTTGTAGCATAAATGGGAAACCGTATTGGGAAAAAAAAAGTCCAAAGATGTCAAAACAAACAAACATAGACTCTACTTGTAAGTCTGCCTCAAAAAGACAGAAAATGTGTAACCACTTACTGCATCTTTCCTTGCCAGTACAATACAATGTTCTTAGTGTGTTGCCTTCAACTAACAGAACCTAGAAAACCATCCCTTTTAGGTTTTTAGCTTCTGCTTGCATGAATTAGCATACGGTGCATTAACTGCACTTTATTTTTTTACTAGACCTGTTTACAAAGTACCATACATACAGTAGTATCAAGATCCACATCTGACAGTAGAAAATAGCATATATAACCTACCATTATGCAGTGTGACTTGCTGTAGTTTGGTAAAAAGAGAAAAAATGTAAGACTCCACAGTGGAAAGTTTTCTGACACTGGAACCAAACTTCCTGCCTCTGATGGGTGTTGAGCAACACTTCCTCATTTTTTCTCACATGTGTAACTGGTGGGAGGGGAGGGGCAAGCAGGGCAGGAGAAAGCGAAAGTACTCATGCAAATATGATAAAATGACCTATTACTGTATTTTATTTATATTAAAATATGATATAATCATTCACTTCATGACACCAAACCATGCACAAACATACTATATGTACCCAAGTATAACATAAAATAACCATACAGACATTTTAAGTCACCAAGGTTTTGTACATTTTCAGTATCAAAGCTATTTGATATTATTTGTCTCATGCTGGAGCACTGAGGCTGGATGAAACAGATAAGAGTAATACTGCAGGCTGTGGCATTTTTAATATTACACAATCCATGACTTTTCTTTATGAAATAGTTATGTGTAAGTTATGTAGAATCTGATGGACATAAAATAAGACTGTATGCTACATTATTAGGAAAATATTTACATAATAAGATAAACAAGTCATTGATCTTTAACAGAAATGCTGCTGGTCTGTAGACATGGAGGCATTAAGAGTTTTTACTGTGGAGGTACATGTTTACTACTGGATGTGCTTTTGACAAACGTAGCCTTACGTTCCAGTGTCACAGCCCTCCTTCCGGACGACTGGTTCAGTTCGCTCATATCCACCCCAGAGTCTAAACTGGTTTCCCGACTCTCTACTGGCCTTCGCCTCCTCTGTTGTTCTGAAACAGCGTAATGGATCTCAGCTGCAGGTTTTCCCTCCAGAGATACAAACCAGGCTCTGGGAGCCTGAGTTGAAGGGATATTAGAAAGTTCTGCCAACGCGTGCACTGAGTGCCTGATGTGCCCAATCTTATTTAGTGTTCCTGGGACTGACATTGACTCTGGGAAGCTAAAGTGACCCCTGGATACATTAGTGGAGGTTGCTGCCTGACAGCTCTCCAGAACTCCAAGCTGGTCTTCAGTTTCTGTTGTCTGGTTCTGGGTCAAAGACGGACCTTTTGACAGTGTCTGGGTGAAGCTGTCTTTATTCAGAGGCTCAGCGTCAGCAGTGTTTGCTGCCCCAGCACGCGGCAGAGTAGCAGACTTGCTCCTCTGTGGCTGCTCTGGTTGCTCCTCCAGATGAAAAAATGCTGGAGCATGAAGAATGGCTACAGGCTGGTTGTAGAAAAATAAATTCTCAGTCAGTGTTGCTGGAAGTCTCATCTGCTCCATAGCTTTGTGCGAACACATCAGATCATTCAGATCAGTGTCAAGCTCTTGTTCATTACACTCCATTGTGATGGCCACAGTGTTGGGATTGGCTATTACACTGCCATTGTGTATCGGAATAACAGAGGCTTTGTGTTGGTCAAGTCCATTGTGTGGATATGAGGTATCCGCTGATGATAATTCAAAGACTTCATCATCACATGTGCAGGTGGTTTGATCTTTTCTAATCACAGGTGCTGTCCTCTTTGCCTTTGTGCCTTTCGGAGACCTTCTGTACACAAGACAAAGCATTTGCTTTAAAACCACATCCTGCTTGGTGTTTTAAAATTAATAAATCTGCTGTAAAATATTTATTAATTATCATTTTTGATAAATTCCTACATCCACTAGTTACTAGTTATTTTAGAACCATACTGAAATAAATACTTTTGTCCTCCAAGCATGAAACAGGAAGACATTTTTTTTATTTGGGGTGCTACAAAGGTAATGAGTGTATGTTTAAATGATCATCTGAGTAATCAAATTAACATGACCAGCACATATAGAGTATACAGACAATATAAGACAAAAGCCTTTGTTACCCGTGACAGTAAAACAATCCAACCAGAAGGCAAATGATAATAAGAAGCATTCCACCAAGGAGAACCACCAGGAAAGATGAGTGGTGTAAGATGAGGTCACTGGGAATGGTAAGTCCACAGAAATCTAATGCAGATGAGGACAGAAGATGTTCATCTGAAGACAATAAACATGCATGAAAAATGTGTTTGAATGAAAATAAACAAAGGGTGTATTGTTTCTAAAATATTTGCTGTTTAATTATTTGGCCAGTTTCAGGTTTCCATCATAAGGATTAATTAGATTAACTGTACTGACTGACATTCCCATGTAACAGCACACAGTATTATATATACAATATCTGCAAATGTTTATGGTGAACTCTTGCCTCT
>OMLM01007930.1:54563-85787 GCA_900302695.1 Helostoma temminkii
TCTGGTAGATGGCAAAGGTGCTGCAATCCAGGTCCCTAGATGAGGAGCTGTGAAGGTCCACATGAGCTTTCCATTTCCTGACACCATCTTTCCTAATCCTTTTCTCATCCATGCACCTGGATAAAATTTTCATGAATTTTGTAATATTTCAAATCATATTTATAGAATCAGAACTGTTATCAGGTGAATCACAACAATTCCTGCAAGGCATGTAAAAAGGTGGACACTGTAGTTCGTGAAATGATGACAAAACATTAGAAAACCAACTGGATATAGGCTTAAGCCATGTATGCATGTGTAACACAGAATTATATCAAAGCATTTCAATGATTTACATTGCTAAAGCACAAGAAAAGCAGTTTTAACATTCATAAAGTGAAACAACCTGAATAACAAGTAATTTGTGTAGTTTACAGTAATTTCACTTGACTGTCATGTGTGTACATGTTCAGTTCTTCAGGACTTAAGACAACAGGATTCAAAGCTAAGGAACGTCAGTGTGGGTGTTGTTGAGTTACTGGGGGCATGTGGCATCTCCATGTAGGACAGAGCATGACGGGATATTCCCACCTTATGTAAGTATGGTTAAAGTCATTCAGATATCTGGAAACATCTGACATGAGCTACCGTATTATTTATTGAATTGGAATTATCTTTAACTGTTCCTGTTTTAAGGCAGCTTGTTAATTCTAAGTCGATGTGTATTAACACAGAGTAAACAGATTCTCTGCTGGATATTTACTACCTGCAACATTACTCAAGTCAATCATTAATCATCATCCTTCCAAGGTCTTGTAAAGGAATGTTGCATATGAATGGTCATGACTTCTACTCACCAGTGGTCTGGTTAAAGAACCACGCTGGAACAGCAGTTGAAGGCTGAAGTCCACAGTTGTCAGTAATGCTGAGGCTGATCTGTATGGGCCCACCTACATGTAACTCTGTGTTTCCTGAATAAATCTGCACACTGACAGCTGCAATAGGGCTCAACTCCACGCTCACATATCCTTCAACAAACGAGAGAAAATGCTTAACAGAAATTGAACAATGTGCAGATGGCTCAGATTTCTATGTAAAAATTATCTAAATGATTCCAGTACAACAGTACTGTTGTTTGGAGTATGTGGTCAAATATGGAAAATAATGGCAGACTGCTCTCATACTAAGGATTTTCATTGTTTTTAATTTACACAGTTGTACCTGATCTACTGCTCATGATGCCCAAAGTGCTGAGAAAGCTGCCACCCTCTGGTGTCAGCTTAGGGATGTTCATGAAGGCTTTAACTGAGGTGAGGTTACTACTGTCTGTCAGATTCAGCAAGCTCTTTGGAAACTGGACAACAGGCTGTGATGATGCATCTGGAAAGAAGACAAAACATTATGTATCTTAAAAAATATATGTTTTAAGACTTGTAACGAATGTATTTTGTTTAATTCACGTATTGTGGCTTCATTTATACACTACCAGATGTTTTGCCAGTGATCAGAACAGAGTCTTCAAAGAGCCAGATGTTCCCTTGATTCAGACCAAGTAGTGACAAGGTCACAGATGAAAATACTGCATTATTGATAAAGAAGGAAGCAGAAGGGTGGAAAATGAGCTGTAAGCAGTACATTCACATATTTTTCCACTAGATGGCAGCGTAACATTCTGTTATCAGCACTAGGGCTTTATCCTCCATAAACACACACACAGACTTCACCAAACAGATTTTCTGGGTGCTGCCAATGCAAATGCAGTTAAGTGGAGCAAACATTGACCTTCCAATGGACAACTAGAATATCTGGAATATCGTATTTAATAATTGTATAATTGTATAGTAAGTATATGCAAATAAATATTTTCTGTTATAACTTTTTCTAGTGATTGTGATAGCATGCACACATTTAACATCTTACTAGGCATTCTCATGGTTTTGCAATGGATCAGTGTGGAAATGTAGCCATCTTTGCTGGCCACAACCACGGCAGGTAGCCCAGCTTGATAAGGTACATGAAGCGAAACACCACCATCCACCCCGGTGAGAGCTGTGTTGGTCCTGGTGTAGTTGATGTAGACATCTACCACTGCCTGGTTCAAACACTGTCGACTCAGCAAGTCATTAACCTGAACTTTCAGGTTAAAGGCAGAACCTGGGTGAAAAACAAATTTGATCAAGATGGAGTAAAGATGATGCTTTACAACTGTTTTATCACACACTTATTGCAGCACAATCATGTGCTTTATTAATAGTTAAGTATGCTACAGTTAATTAATAAACCTGGACAGAGCAGTTTACACAACAGGAAAAGTAATTTGCCGAATCCCTTGACGACATTAATCAGTTAATCCCAGCAGATTTTACAGAGATGGACTTTAACGCTCTAAGTTGATCAATTAGAATAACAAAACAAGCATTCAAGACATTGTGTCACAATAAAACGCAGACAGCTAAGCACAGTACATATTTCCAATAATGTGATTCACACAAGGGAGTCCTAATCATTACATATTTTCAAATAGCTCCTACAGAATCCCATTTAGGACCTAATGATAATGTGACACCTTATCCACAAACCCAATTAGCCACATTCACTCAGTGTGCCAACAACCAGAAGTAAGTTCACAACAACAAGGCTTTATTACTGACAGGTATCGTTGTGCATGGCAATGAAGGTATGCTCGCTGATGCATCACTTTTTGCCTACTGTTCTGCATGTGAATGAATGGTCATGTGTATAAGCAGATCTCAAGAATCAATAGTTGAGATATGCAAAATACTTTAAGGCTGCACTAGTCAATAATTGTATATAAGCTATGGTAATGAGTGTGTGTAATGTCAGGGGTGTTAGCCACAGTAACAAGACCACGGTAAATTATCACCAGCTTTCTCACCTCTACAAAGTACTTAGTAATTATTATAACTGTACATTTAAAGTAGCCATCTTTTGCTTTGATGACAACTTTCACTTGTATTTTCATAGAAAATGTTGGTACTTTAAGTGGGACAGGAAATAACTAGCAACTTTTAGGATCTATATATATCCTAATATGGTCATGTGCAAATGACTTACAACTTACAATAAGTAACAATTTGGTGTTATGCCATGGTGTGTAACAGTAACTTTTCAAGTGAGTGCTTCGAGATCAGTTGACTATCAGTGGTCTAATGGGTTTAACTGACTCATATTGTGTGGGACAAATGGGAAAGTAGTAAAGTAGTGGACTTATAAATATATAAGCATGTGTATTTGAAGATGTGTGTTCATAATTATGTAGATGTGGCAGTGTCCAAGAGTAAATACTCGTGTCAAGTGGCCAGAACCACAACTCCAAGTGAGTGCTTATGGAAATGTATGCAAATATGCAAATAGGCAACTGTGTGCTAATGTTCACTGTGAAAACAGTATTAGGTTACAATATGTCAAAGTTATGTTTACAGTGGCCAAAAAAATCATAAATAATAAATAAATTGTGAATTTTCAAAATAAAGTTCAACATTCTTAATACCAGCAGTCTGTGGATAAAAACTTTAAGCTGTGGAAAAATGTGAAACTGGCATGAGATGAGGTCAGAGCAGCATGTTTAATACCAAAAACAACAACAAAAAAAAACACATCAACCGTACATTTGCACAAACATATTCAATATAACAATGCTTCAAAGAACCTGCTCTGTACCAGTGTGCACTGCTGAAGATTCAGCTGATACTGGGCAGGGACAAGGAATCTCCTGTCACCTGCTGTCTAACTATAAATGTTCTCACATCTACTGAATTGTTTCTAAGCAGTCTGGACTGAAAAGAGAGTTTTGGGAGTCATACATCTCAGCAGCTGGCTCATCATCAACCCTCCACAGACATAGTAGCTGAAGCCATTTGATGCTATGAGACCATAAAAAAGTCCTTATTAGATTTTTTGTTAGGAACTGAATGCTGCAGTGCTGCTATAGACGCAATCTAAGCAGTCATAACTCGGTAAGCATTGTTGTCTAATGGTGACAATTCAACACTGACAGGAGCAGAGGTTGAATTTGCTGCTGGTCTGATTGCTCATAATCCTGTCTCTAAACGATGCCAAAGCTCTACTAGAAACTGATGAAGCCTTATGCTGCTAGCAATATTTCTGTAAGTGCCAAAACCAGATAGCCAGATCAACACGCATCCTCGCCTTTTACAATTCTCTTTGATTAGAAATAGACAAATGCCTGGAGCAGCCAGGAGTCTCTGTATGTTCCCGACTCAACATGAAACAAATGTCTACATTTGCATTATGGTCATCCCACTGGGATACATATTGTACGTCAGCACAATGAGCAAAAGGACACTTGTTTTGTGGGAGGCAGTGTGCTCCCTCTGTGTGTTCTGCATTAATGGCCAAGCAGAACAGAAGGGGGTCAGTAAATCTGAAGTGGAGGTGTTTCATGCCAGATTACTATAATCTTCCCATTTGGCGAACTGAACCTCGCCACAAAGAGGTTTATGAAATGGATTGAAATGGGACATGTGAGGCCACAGACGCAGACAAGTAATAGATCCCATGTAGTGTGTGATGTGGCTTGAATACTGTTGTTATCAGGCAAATTACTGGTCTGGTGTTTAACAGAAATAATGCATTTCTACTTTGATAAAGTGTTTTCAGATGCTTTCTTTATCACTGTGCATTTGGCATTTTAAAGCTTTAAAGCATGACATTTGTAGTATGTATTTGTATTATATACAAAAAGGCTCTAACTACATCACCTACTAAAAATCTTACTGTGTTGTTGAATGCCACAATTTAATGAGTGATGGCTCTAACTTGAAAATTAATCACATACCAACTGATACTGCAAGTAAAAAAATGAAGACAACTGTGGTCACACAAAAAGAAAAAACTGGGCTTATCAACCTCGAGGTAATCATCAAAATGCTCTTGATTTTACTGTGCACTTTTTTTCAGGTAATGTTAAATACTGTCTCTGTTTTACATGGATATATGTCTAAGGGTATGTTCACACACTCACAAAGGTGGCCGAAATCCGATTTCTCTCTGCCCATATCAGATTTTTTTTTTGTGACAGTATGAACAGCATAAATTCCAATGCAACCTCAGTCTGGACGGTCAGGTCCCATTTCATCTGACTTTTTCACCTGAGATCAGTGTCTTAGCATGAGGTTCTCATGGCGATGTGATAAAAGGTGCTGACGTCCTGGATGAAAATCTTCACTTTTTACTGTCGGTATCACTTCACCAGATTATTTTATGATTTTTGTCATAATACACAGGAAGGAACACAAACATGTAGACTGGTCAGTTTTGTGAGACCACCAGGCAGGATAAACAGATGGTCCAACAGGGACTTATCTCTGGTGACCTCCCACAGCCCTCATAAACATGCTTGCTTGTGTGTGTGTGTGAGTTGGATTTAGGCCATACATTCCACTGATAGAGAAAAACACAAGCACACCCCTTGATATGTAGGCCAAATCCACCTCAGGCACAAGTCGGCACTATCAAATTAAAGATTTTAACAAAAGATGCTTAGGGTGGAGCTGGGGGAAGGGGGGTGACCTACAACCACCCTGTCCTGTTGTCAAATAATTAAAATCCCCCCTGTAGCTAAATCTTTAAAATCTGTTGCTCTGTCCATTGTGAAGGGTAAAACAGTGAAGATGTTCATCTCAGCATGGGGTGAGCTGAACATCTCATCTGAATCTGAATGTGCTTTTTCACATTTTCTCTTTTCTTCTTTTCTTTAAGCACATGTGGGAAGGGGACAGTTTTACCCCTGAGAGTTTCTCTCTGTGCTGAGGCGACAGAAGGCTCGGAGGAGGAGGTTTGGCAAGACGAGGCACCAGCGTGCTTGGTTATTTTTCCAAGTGTTTAAGTCGGGGACACAGACTGGCTGATCACGTGATGACGGCTGGTAACGTACTCCTACTGGGCCATGAATTAGTCATGAATCAGTTGATAAGTGAACTCAGTCACAAATGACTCTTTCAGCTCATCTCTGCTGCTCTGCTGTAAACAAAAAGAGTCTTGTGAACAGTGCATGAGAGAGAAAGTGAGACGGACATATGTTCTGACAGGCGAGGGACGCGAGCATATTTTCATTTTTAAAATGAATGTTTAAATGTTTAACAATAGAAAAATGTGTCTGAAGTTATAAAAAATGTGGACAACTCCCAAACCAGTTTACCATGTTGGTAACAGTTTATAATAAGGGCACAAATCATATAATTAAGTAATGTTGTCTAATGCATGACTCAGTCAATAAAAGATTTAGCATGAATTCTGTTGCTCACTATTAAAAGAATTAGTTACAGATTATTAGTTAAGCAATGTTAATTCACTTTATTTCATATATTTATTGATATAATGGTAAATTAGCTGGATTACAGGCATAAAAGTTTCCAGACCCAAGCATATGACTTATGTCCAGACTTGGATTCAGGTCCGGACTCAAGTACAGCAGCCCTGCCTCAGTCTCAGTAAATAAACTACATACAAGATCACAAATGTTGACTGTAATGTATTATTTGTTAAGGTTAGTGTGAAAGAACCAGAGCCAACCCTTAGTCAGAACAGGATAAGGGTTATAAAGTTATTTTTATTTTTAGATGACAGTTATTTGCCTTTTTTCATTATTGGGTATTTTACCACTTAATGAGCTTGAGGCAGGGCTGTAGTACTTGAGTCTAGGCCAAAGTCTGAGTCTGGACTTAAGTCCGTTTTTTCTCTTGTCTGTGAGTCATCACTGCTCGTCTGCCTGACATTTCTGCTTGGACGAGGGAAAGACATCTTCAGCTCTGCCTCTCCAAGACAGAAGTTCAAGCCTTCTCTGCTAGACCTTCAGTACAACACAACATCATCATCAACACTGGGTCTTCAGTCTCCACTAAGTCTGCCAGAAACATGGGGGTCATCATTGACGACCAACTGAGCTTTACAGAACACATCTTCAGATTTGCTTTCTATAACATGAGAAAGATCAGACCGTACATTTCTGAATATAAAACCCAACTGATTGTGCAGACGCTGGTCATGGTCAGTCTTGATTACTTCAATGCCCCGTTGACATGGTTACCGGCATGTCCAATCCAACTCCTCCACCTTATCCTAAACGCAGCGGCACGTCTTATTTTTAATCAGCCAAACAGGACACACGCCACACCACTCCTCAGGCCTCTGCACTGGCTCCTGTAGCTGCCCGCATCAGGCTCAAAGCTCTGACTCTTGCCTACACAGTGGTCAACTTAGCTGCACCTGTCTACCTAAACTCCCTCATTCAGGCTTACAATCGCTCCCACCCGCCCTGCCAACCAACCGCGTCTGGTGGTCGAACTCTGTACGGACGTGGACACTTTTTAACTTGAACTTGGATTTGGACCTGACTTGGACGTGACTACATCCCTGACTTGAAACACTTCTGAGTTAACATAAAGTAACTTTATGTGTGTAATGGAGCTAACTTACCATCATATCAATAAATGTATAATGTAACAGTAAATTTACATTGTTTAACTGTTAACTATGAACAATCACATAAAACCATAGTGAAATACAAACCTGCATTAGTTAAACATCACTTCAGTTTATGGTTTGTACCTTTATTATGAAGTTCTCCCAAAATGTGAATGTACTGTAAAACATTACATCACACATACAGTGATTTCCTTAGTCGTGGTGATGTAATGCAAAGAGACAGAGGGAGAAACATTTCTCAGGTGGTGACAGAAGCAAGTTCCCACATCACTTCTTACTCAGAGCAGATCAGCAGATAAATGCGCAAATCCTGTCACAGATGGACTAGACTCACTAAACAATGGCATCATTCAGCATCATCTGTTACTAAAAGCCCATCATTGTCATGGTATGTGAAGCATAAACATAAATAAATGTAAAATCGCTTATTGCTCTCCTCAAACTTAAATATATGTTATAACTTCAGCCTCGATCGCACGACAGTGATGTGAAGTTTGTGGTTTAACTCAAGCTCAAATGTTCCTGAGTTCAGTGAAGTCTGCGCAAACCTGGAGAGGGATCCAGCACTTGTTGTTGTTGGTAGTGAAAAGCCTCCTGTGCCATGTGATCCCGGTTTGAAAAGTTCCCGTCATCGGTATGCAGAGAGCGGGCTGCGGTCGGACTGAACTCTTCAGTCGCTGTGCCATGTCTCCATAAAGTCAGCGCAGTTAGCAGCCGGAGCAACAGGCGCATGACTCCAAAACGACTGTTGATCACTTTTTAACGCACAGGTCCGATACCTATCTACAGCATATACAAGACTAGAGATGCTCAGACCCACTGGCATCCCAACTGCTGCCCTATCTGCTTCTCGTCAAACTGCGCAGCAAACAGCAAACTCCTCCCCTTTAAGCTGCTTCGTGAGGCCCATAGAGAACAGCTTTTTCTATCTGCGTCTAATCTGCATCATGAAAAATGTGGTGGTGGAAGAAAATCTCACACTTCTTATTTTATTTACTTAAAGATAAATTAGATGTCTAAGCAATAAACAAAGCGCACAGCACCCATAACACTCTTCTGATCTACATGGTTAATATATTGACTAATTCTAAACTGACCATAAGAAATATAAATGTGTTTATAAGATGAAAAGTGACTGTCTTTGAGCGTTATTCATCAGTGTTATCCCAAAGTTATACTAGAGCCTAATTTAATATCCATAAAATCAGAGGCCATCTTTCTTAGTGTTGGATATTGACTGTAAACTGTAGACCAAAGCAATTTTTGATTTTTTTAAAGGCTTGCAAACTATATAGTGATGTATTTTATATGATGGGTAGCCATAGCCCTGGCTCAAACCATGGTTATCCCCAGTATCTGATTGTTGCATTCAGTGTCATTACACTTAGGCTACAATTCTTTTTAAAAGCATTCTCACATTCTCTCATTTTAACCATTCACTTTTTTTAGGGATATCTAGTTTTTACTATTATCTAAAGATTCTGTGTAATGAAATGCAATATTATTATTGTTATTATCATTAGGGACTGCTAGGATGTGGTGGTGGAGTCTGCACACACACTGTACCACTTTGTACGCTGGCAGCTGTGGCAGCTCAAGTCAATTTGGCAATTGTGTTGAATCCACACATTTTTTTAAATGAACTAAACATATATAACTAAATTTAATATTTTCAAGCTAATTCAGTATCACTATATATCTAGATCACTGTCAGGACTCAGAAACATTAGTTCTGACTTTTTAACTTTAAATTTTGAGTTATGAATTAATACATTTCTTAGACTTCACTCAACTTAGTGAATTAAGTTCAAAATCTTCCTACAAACTTCCCAGCATGCATTTTTTGAAAATCCAAATAATTTCCTTTTTATTTGTTTAATAAAACAGTCATGGTTACAAAAGCCACAGCTGATTCATGTGGTGGCATGTGTGAATCTAACGAGTTAACAGCTTGATCTGAAACTGTAAAAACGTGACCTATTGTCTTATCAGATTGATTTGTGAAACAAACTGTTGTATAGCTATATTTAGCTATATAGTTATAGCTTTATTTAATCAAGATAACATTTAGTTATTATAAAAAAAAGTTTAGCGACTCATATTTTTTAATTTGAAACGAGTTCTATTCTACAATTTAGAGTTTACACCAGCTGAACGTCTGCATTGTCATTGGTTTCATCTGATATACAGATTTTTAAACATTTGTTACATTGCACAGTCAATTGTGCAACTAACACATTGGAACATAGTGTATCAGTCACACAATGTGCATTGTAGAAGATAAGCAACAGACATTAGTGAACTCACTAGTTATGCAAACTGACATTTACACAGTTTAAAAAAGGAGGGAAACACACTGCAGTTTGTAAAACTTTATTGATGGCAAGCATCAGATTATACAAATGGCATATATAAAGATGGCTATAGGCTTTGCCTTTTGCCAACCACACTCTGTATACAGTATACTATACACTCACTGGCCACTTTATTATATACCTGCACAATCTAATGTAACCCAACAGAGCAGCTTTGCCATGAATTCTACTTTTTCAAGGTTATAATTTCTCCATTCTTGATATCAATAGTGTGGCAGCAACGTCACAATGCTTTTGAGACATAGTGGCAGAATAAAATGATAGTATACTGAAGCAGCAAATCATCACTAAACATCTGTATTATCTATAAACACTGTGTCCATTAGAGTCAACCACATTCATGTTGGCCCAGTCTGAACAGCACTGACACTCACTGTGTTCCTTCCTGTCAAGCTGTTCAGGGTTCAAGCATTTTTATGTGTATTATCAAGGGCTCAGAGCGTGTGTCAGTTAATGCCTGTCACTAGATGGCAATACAGCAATAAGAACCTTTCAGTCTGCCATTAGCAATTCCTAGAATTCATTCACAAAAGTGATGAACATTTTGAACTGATGATTAACCTTAAAGTTTGTCCTCGGGGAATCTCACTTATACATGAAGCTGTACTTGTATGATCAGTAGTAGTAAATGATGTAGTCAATTCGATGGCAGTAAAAACTGTGGTTGCCATGGCAGCAGCGTGAGTAGTAGTAATATAGTTATAGTAATAGCAGTGGTGGTAGGATAGCAGCTGTTTTAAAGCAACAACCGTTCTGATATGAACGTTTATTAATGATAATTAATGAAATGGTTTCAGTATTAGTTGTAGCAGGTGTTGTAGTTTTTAGAAAGAGTTTTATAGATCTTTTACACTATTTAAATGCTCTTTATACTTTTGTAAGACAGAGTCTAATAAATGCATCCATTAAACTTTAATTGTGCCGCAGGCCTCTTTTAAAATGTATATTTCAGCATTACACTAACGTTTTAATCACTGACTCAGAAATTATCAACACTGCACTGCAAACCAGAGTTAATAACCAGAGGCTGGAGAACTTTAGGGGAAATGCAGATTCTCACTCAGGACTTTTTTAGTTCTGGTTTTTCCAATTAGCTAGAAAATAGAGGGATTCTGAATTATCAAATTTTCATCTCTTCTTGTTATACTGGATTGTCTTTAAGCAAGTTAATCATTGATAACACTGAATAATTAATCCTTGAACTAACCAATCTAATATGCTGGACCTCTTTCAATCTTTCTTTTCTTTTTTGGGTAATGTTAGTAGATACAATACATTATCATAAATTCAGATCTTCCTTTCATGTCTACATACATTGCCTAATGTGCATTAATTGGATGGTGGTTAGATCCTTAACCTCTTTAACCACCTCCTGACTCCTTAACTCCTATGACAACACAAACAGTATTAACCAGGTCCTTCCTACTGAACAGTCACAAACTGTGTTAGCAGTTTGCATTTGCTCTGGTGAGCTAAACTGTGAATGTAGTTAGTGCCCCCTACTGTCAAAACTATTTAGATAAATAAATACCATAAAACAACAATAAGGTTTATTTTTTAGTATTTCCTTCTTTTTCCAAAACATCTACACATGAACACATATTAAGAGTTAGGCGTTAGAAAAATATGTGGCTTCTTTGGTACCTGCCTGTGGACAGACTTTCACCAAAACCATGAGTGGATCCTTCCCCAGCTGGCTTCCTCACCATCATAGCTCTTCTGTGACAGGGGCCTCAGAGAGGCAGTGAGCTGACATATTTGTCCTCCCAGCTCTATTCCCCTCTGACAAAGTATAAATCGCAGTCTAAACACACAAGCAGGAGGATGGATGACAGCCTGAGTCTCCAGGATCAATTTGCCACAAATTAGATACAGTAATGGTTCATTTCTCCACATAAATAGCTGCATCTACAGGGACTATTTTGGAAATCTCCTCGCTTTTACTCTGGAAATCTGTTCCTACTCTCTGCTCCATCCCTGGTTGCTTTCCATTATTAATCTTATCAGCACAAAGACAGACTTTCTCTTTGTTTCTCTTGGTTTTGTTTTCAGACTTTACGATGTTCTGTTGATAAAGCAAAAAGAATATTCTGTTCCACTGTGTGGACATGTTTTTATTATTTGCTCATTCTTTGCTTTTCTTTGCACATTCATTAGAATCATACAACTTCATGTTAAACTAAAGTCAACTGCACATTCATTGTGAAAGAAAAGTATTGTTTAATCATAAATTTAAAAAGCTTTTTTTTGGTATTGACTTTTGATCGTATCTCTCCTCCTAGATGCAGGATTAAAAAAAACAGTTCTATCATAAAACTCCTTTACATTCCTTTTTCAGTTTTTAATGACAGTATATATCTTAAGATAATTTTAACTATTATGACTAATTGTCTGTTAATTAGCTTCTACCATTTCGAACACAATGACATCCTGCCAGATGACAACTTCGGAGGGTGGAACGGATTCAGTGTGCGGCTTTGCAGCTGTGCTCTCTTTCAAAATACCAGAGATGGACCAGGGGCGGCAAAGTGACATGAGGGTGTGAGACAGGAAGCCAGACAGAGTGATAGACAATGTCACACAGTGAATAAGCCCTTGCCTAGAGAGACAGGTGCATGACTTACCATTATTATTATTTAAGGACAGCCATCATGCCATGGAATATGATTGTGAGATAACAGAAACTTTGGGAAGGTTTGGAAAGTCAGGAAGAAAGCCATTGACGATGTGGAGGAGATTGCAGGACATTACATCAGAACTCTGTTCAACTGCGCTGACATAAGCACAGGATTCAGATGCTTTCTATAAATATAGAAACAGTTCTGCACAGACTTCTCACAGCTTTTTAACTTTTTATCTAGTTTTCATCAGAAATAACTGCTATTATGCCATTACTGGGATTTAGAGTAAAACGTAAGAAGTCCATGTTAGCATACAGCTCAGTAGAAGTCTTAAGGTCTTAAACGTTTTGAGCCAGTCTAGCAACGATATATGAATTGCAATGTCAGTGTGTGATTCTGCCACTTCAGTCCAAAATGTGTATGTATTTTTGAAAATGTTATTGATGCTGGGAAAGTACACAGTACATGCACTTTGATGGGACTGTCAAGCAAAGTTGCTGCACCTGGGGGTTCAGTGTTTTGTCCAAGGACACTCTGACGTGTGGACAGGAGGAGCAGGGGTTCTGCTGACCTTGCAATCAGAGCCCTCTCCATGAACTCATACACAGCCACCCTCATATCTCAACAACTACTGCATGGACCGTCATGAATTTAGTATTTATGGACCCTAGATGAGGAATCTTTATGACTAGCACCGTCATAAGGCTAAGGTTCCTCTCTGCAAAAGATTGCAGTCTCTAAGCGATTAAGTAAAATGGTTTAGTTGATCAGATTTTTTCCCTCTGGAGCCATCAGCATGTTAATGTCAATCATCTCTGCAACTGACAAGAAAGTGGACCAAGTAAGCAAGCCAACAAAGTCACCAGTGTGTCATATACATTCATAGTCCACGAGATGGGTAGTTCTTCAAAAATGGGAAAGCTTCCCACATTGATGACTCAGGCATTCACATCTTTTGACAGCTCAAGACTGTAGCATGACTGCTGAGTTGGTCATGTCATGGTTATATATAAAATACTGCACACTGAGGTAATACCATGGCCAAACCTATTGTTTGTGTGCAAAGATATTAAGACAATCCTTTAGAAACACTGAAAGCACTTTCATAGACCCAGCTTCATAGGCCCAGCTCTCCTCTTTCCTCTTGTTACAGAGCAGGGGATGTACGGGATTATCTTGTGCCAGCAGACTCTTGTGGTCCTGTTGAAACTAGGAAGGGATGACTGTCTTTTTTCCTGTCATAACTGAATTTTAAGAAAAGTGCATTCATAAGTAAAACCACAGAAAAAACCTACAGCATTAGTATCCAGGTGCCTATCTGCATCTTGTTGGAGCACAGAAATGCCATACACAGAAATAATTCATTAACATTCAGTCTCATATAACATGTTAAAAAACACAAACAGGTAGTGATAGATAGATGTCTTTCCCATTTAATGTTTTTTGGGAGGTTTTTCCTCATATCAGGGTCTAAGGAGAGAGGATGTCATTTTGGAACAGATTGCAAACAGCCCTTGAGACAAATTTGCTATTTGTGGTTGTGGGTCATATAAAATAAACTTTATTTGATTTGACATGGCTACTGTATGCGTGAGTTTTATATACATTTAAACGTCCAGTGTTTATTTTCTGTTGTTCAAGCAGGTTGTGTGATTAGACCTGTCTGGTGAATGAGTTCAAGTGAAACACCTTGTGGTCCTGGCTTCTCCTGTGCTGATTGGTCCTCACGGATAGCTTGGCAGACTACTTATGTCTCCAGAATGACCGGGTCTGTAAGTTGTGCTGATGATGGTCTTTTGACTTAAGCCTATCCACACACAGGTGTCTAGAATTTGCATTAGCACTTTGTATGGCTGCCTACCTCAGACGCCTTCCACTATAGCACTTCATTCACTCAGAATAATATTGCTTCTAATCACACAGCAGAAATTACATTTGTCAGTAAAATATTTATGACCTTGGTTTTAGTCAGCTTAGAATAATGGTTGTAGCTCTTCTCTCTCATTCCCAGTTCCCAGCTATCAAAAATAAAATAAATACTACATACTGACAATATGTCAACATGACTGTGTCTGTTAAATTAATTAACTTTAAAATTACAGTACAGCTCCAGTCATTTTTTTCTGATATTTATTTGTAGGAATATTCTCTACTTGTCTTAATGTGCAAAGTTCTTCTCAAAGACTCAAAGTGCAAAGACTTCTCACTGACTGAACAATTAGATGACAGTGGAGAGACATTCTCTTCTAAAAGCATTTGAGCAAGGCTCTGCCCTTTAACCAATAGGAAAAAGCCTATTATTTCCACCTGACTGGCTAGTTTTGTTGTGTCTTGTATAATTTCACAATACCTGAAGGCTGAAGGGAGTTGAGTGAATAGATTTAGAGTCCAAAAAGTTGCACACTGCAGCTGCAATATACAGAGCGTTCAGAAAATTGTGTTTCAGTATCATAATTTAAAGCACAACTTAAACACTAATTAATAATGCAAACTTAGATATTAAGATGAAAACAGCCTTAAATGTTCATGTTATTGTTTGTATCACAACCATGTCAGGTAAAATTGTTATCAAATAATTGATCTCTAAAGAGAAGGCATTTCTTTGTTGATAGTCTGTCAAATGTAATGATGGCCTACAGAAGCGTCTTTTTAATAACTCACCATTCTGAACTCCACCTCACTCTGTAGATGTACATGAAGGAAAGTTCTTCTGATGCTGCAATTTAACTGCCGGGGAAGTGGAGTTACCCTGCATGAAAAACGAACCATGTCCACCAACAGCTATCAAAAAATGTGATATGACTTTCCAAACAGGTGACAGGCTGATGTGAGGGAATTCTGCTTCCAGTAGAAATGACACAGAGAGGGTAACATCTTCTACTTAATCTGTGGACTTATTTATAATTTATTGATCTAGTGCAGAATGGATTAGCATCTTGGTTGAGTAAAGTTACATTCTGCATGGTCTGCATATTCCAATACCAGCCAGGTTAATTGATTTAATGTATGCTGAATTTAAACAGCACAGCACAAAATGATTGGCTGTATGTACCCTGCAGAATATCAGGCATTCTGTGCACAAATATCATTACAGATACTCAGCAGCACTTCTTACGTTAGCTAATACTTTCACTGCAGCATCCACAAGTGGGTACATTTGCAGAGGACTATGTCTTAGCTTTATGCATTAAGACCCATCCTGAGACAGGATACCCGTCCCTAAAAGGCCTTTCCTAATTAAAATGCTTGCTTATTGCTTGTTAAACTTTTTCTTTTCCCGCAAGAGGTGAATGCAAAAGTTTTTACACCCTATGTTTCCTCTTTGAAATGGATTTAGAGATTATGAAAAAGGGTGTGGGGCAAGTCGAAAAGCATGTTAATTGATCCTGTTTATTCTCCTTACTCTGTCACTTAATTTACATTAGGGCTAATACCGACTCTCTGCTCAGAGGATGCATTTTTCAAATGATTGACGTGTAGACCATCAGCTATGATGCCCCAGACTAGTATGATTAATCAGCAAACTGACTTGAGAGCAGCATGCACAATCTCAGTCAAAGCCAGCTGCCTCATTTGCATAAAATCTTTAAGAAGAAGTCAAGACCTGTTCCCTAACTTGTATTAAATTTGTAGAAGACCAAGACCTCACTCTGTTATTACAAAACTTGCCTCTGAAAGTTCACCCATTTGAACGTTTCTCTGTTTGCAACTTCTAAAAGGAATACTAATGTATTTGTATCTGTTAAAACCAAAGTATGTCTACTTTCACTGTATTTTGTGTAACAACAATGCAAACTTAACTATGGGGGGTTTGTTGGGTTTTCTGTAATATTTAGTTGTATTGTAAGGTCTTAAACCTTACAATGTAAAGTGCCTTGAGATGACTTTTGTTGTAAATTGGCACTATATAAATAAACTTGAATTGAACTGAGTTGAATTGTAAGTTGAACATAACTCAATTAAGTTTATCTAACTTACAAATTACCTATTTATGGTTAATTTAATTATTAAGTTAGATGTGGTTAAAACATTTTAAGTTAGTTAAGCTGAGCAAACTTAAATGAGTTAAGTTCAACTTCTATAACTCAGCTCAGGTCACTTAGCTGCTGCTACAATGTCCAGCTGTCACAAAACACTTTCATGCAGTGAAAACAGTGGCAGATTTATCACTTTAAATTCTTAGTAATTTGTAAAACATTTAATATATGAATTCAAGTCTGAGTTTTCTCTGTGTACTCTGGCTTCCTTCAGCACTCTAAATACTAAATTGCCCAAAGGTGTAACTGTGATAGTGAATGGTTTCTGTCTATGTTATCTCTGGTGACTTGTTGAGGGTGTACCCCACATCTTGCTCAGTACTGATGTCAAATAGTAAATAAAGGCAAGACTACAAAGCAGTTATTCAAACACAAAGATGACAATTAAATTTGAAGTGAAATTGTTAGCAGGACTTCCTCTTAGTGGTGTTGCTGGGGTTTTAAGGTTCATTCTCAGATGATACAGCCATCCATTTCTTCTGGAATCACTCACAGAAGACATTTCTTTGAGTATTGATTTTACTGTGGATATTGGAAAAATTCTCAACAAAGCACTGCTGTCATTGTCAGAATGTTATTCAGAGTCTGTGTCGACATTATATGTGTGTTCTTCTTCTGACTCACCTCTTTCCCTGTTGCATTCAATCTCTTCAGGTTCCCTTGCTGAGGGCATGATAAAGGTGCTATTACTCTAAATGATCAGCCTGTTTTCTTCACAGACTGATATGTTTCTGTGTCAAGGCTTTAACAGCTTTAACAACAGCATCATGCTCATCCCTCTTCGACTTCGGCTCCCACACTAATTTGTCTGGCTCATTACAGTCAGAGACAAAAAAGCTCTGCCTGAAAACATAACTCTGCCTGTCAACAAAGTCTGGCTCCTATGTTTTTTAGTAAAGATTTATATGGCAAGGTGCTGTTAAAACCTCATGTAAGATAGACTTACAAAATACAGTGCTGTAAAAAGGATTTGCCCAGTAGCTGATTTAAAATTTTTGCATATTTATCACACTTAAATAATTCAGACCATCAAACAAATTCATATTACAAAAAATAAAAACAGAATGCAATTTTTAAATGATTGTAATTAAATTATTTATTTTATTTATTAAGGGAAAAAAGCTGCCAAAACCTGCCTGGCCCAATGTGATAAAAGTAATTGCTCCCTAAACCTAATAATTGGTTGTGCCACTTGGCAGCAACAGCTGTAATCAAGTGTTTGTGATAACTGGTAATGAGTCTTTCACATCACTGTGGAAGAACTTTGGCCCACTCTTCCTTGCAGAATTGTTTTAATTCAGCCATACTGGAAGCTTTTCAAGCATGAGCAGCCTGTTTAAGGTGATGTCACAGCATCTCAATCAGATTTGAATCTGGACTTTGACTAGACCACTCCACTTGTGCTGCTGCATAACCTGTGTGCACTGGCACTGGCAGTACTACAGAGATATTCAATTATTGTTGATGCACATTTGTTCTTTTAATGAGCTATTTTAGAGTAAATTATGCCTTTTAATAATTTGGTTGTTCATTAATTGGGTGCAGAAGCAAATTATTTTCTGATAAAATTGAATACAATGAAAAACTACCAGCTATGAAAATTGTCACTGCTCTGTCTGTCAGAAAGCAAATCAATAATTCTGCCAAAAGTGAAACTGCATAGAGTGACATGGCCACTAGTGTAGACCCATCACATCAAGGCAGTGCTTTTTGCAGTAGGCGTCTCCCTGAGAGCCTCTTCACAAAGGCATGCATCCTGCAGATCCAAGCATCAGCACCGCAGAGAGCGTTTGAGACAGGTTATGGTCATCTTTAAAAATACGTAAACTGCTTAGCATTCTTTTTTTTCCTTTTTTTTTTAAAAAACAACTATGAAATCTTCAGATTCTATTTGCACCACAACCTACCTGTAATACTTTACTAAAACCCTGTAGATGCAAAAATATGTGTTTTATTTAAATGCAAATACAAATTGTTATATGCTTTTTTCACATCTGACAATTTCTTGCTTTTCTACTATAGTGGAACATAGAATTATGTAATATGTGATAAAGTGTAAAAAAAAGGCATTATGACACAATCATTTTACAAATGTTCATTGAGATTTCCTACATCTAATTAATTCCTATCTTCTTTTTGCATGGACTCTGTTTCCCCCTCCCTGGCTTTGGTGTTTATTTCTGCCCCTGTGTGTCTTGCCTGCTATTTTGCTTTTCAGGAACTGCTGACTAAATGCTGACTGAAAGTTTTTGCTTATCTTTCTGCATTGCGCCTACTGCCTTCATGTACACTTACCTGAGAGAACCGTAGCCTCCACTCTGCTACAGCCATAGCTCAGTTATTGGTAGGATCATGTTGAGTGTTGGTTTGCCATTTTGTCTGTTGACTCCATATTACCTGAGAGCAGGCATAAACCTTATTAGGTCTTTTGTATGATACGATGTCTACTGGTATATTAAAGAATCTGGCAGTGAGCACATACAGCTACAATCCGCCCCGAGGAGTAAACCTATCAGACAGTCATCAGGCACCGCTCAAAGTTAAACTTTGACTCAGCACTCAAGAGCAATGCCCATTGATTTTCTATTAACTCCAAGCCTTATGGTTTTACAGAATAAGAACTGTGTGATTTTGTCCTCCTCAAACAGCTGAAGCAAATAACAAAGGAAACATACAATACATCCTGTATGTGTATGTTAATAATGCCCAAACATATCCTTGAAAGGTGCAGTGATTAATTTTAGGTGGCTTTCTTTAAACCAAAACAAAGACTAGAACCACAGCTTCTCACCTTGCCTCTTCAGTCCTGATTCTGCAACTATGCCACTCACAAAGTAGCTACCATTAGCCACCTCACACACACGTTAACCGAATCATCTCCGGTGTGATGCTGCGTGCTTCTGCACACGTACACCCCAACCTCCCATCTTAAATAAAGTGACGTATTATTCAGAGATTATTCAGATATGTAACGTTGCTTCGACTGGATGTGTGTAATTTGTCCCGTCTGTTTAGATGAAGACATGGTAGTACTGATAGCACTGAGCTTAGGTTGCACTGCAGTCTGTCTGACATGTGGCTGCAGCTTCTCTATGACAGCTCCACTGTTCGTGTCAAAAGACTAGTCGCGCTTGGGTCTGATCTGCCATCTAGCGAAACCAAGTTGTGTGCTGGGAAGAAAAATAAACCGGAGCAAAACAAACAGTCCACAACATGAAGTGGACTAGAACAGCTGAAACAAGACATATCTGGTCCTTTTTACACTTAGAAAATGTGTAAAATATTAGTTATTGCAGTTTTAAGATATGCTCAAGATTATACTGAAAAATGACAAATACTGTAGTGAGGCACTGGCTCACAAAGTGTTAATTGCTAAATTAATAAATGCATATAATGATTTAATATATTTCATGCATAAGCTTTTTATTAATAATAAAGCTAACAACTAACAGCACATCCTTCTTTATGCTTGTTATTAGTCAGTCCTGTCCTGATACATCAATATTCAGAAACAAACCCAGAAACAAATTTCCTCTTAAAGGGAATATTTGTGTTTATAATTTAATAATTAGGTTGTTTTACACTCAATAGAATATATGAGTTTGATTAAATGATGGCATTGCTATTCTGTTCCCTCGTTTTTTATAGAATATATAAGACAAGGAGACAGTATAAGCCAGTACCACCACTATAAATAATTCCACTTGGAGTTTAAACCGTTTATAGCATCAACTCCCCAACTCAGTAACCAGGACAAGCTTTTCCAGGGGAGATACAGAAAGGACAAATGCACTTCCCAGATTAGGTTTCAGTGTGAGTCGCATTGCTTTCACAGTTCACAGTAGTTACTCTAAAATGTTCACCTTATTTGGAAATAGATTTGTCAACTGTGTTTATATTTGAGCATCCATTGTACAGTAATCCAGAAGCTCTGTTCTCCTGCTTCATGCTCTTTTATAATTGGATGGCGCAAAGAGGCTTTCTTGTGGTAACAGAATGGGCTTATTAAGGTGAAACTTCTGAAAAGTTCCTTGTGCTCTCATTATTTTTTCTGTCAGTAAAAAAAGTAAGTGAAACTAACAAAATGACTCACTGCACAGTCTCTTTTCCCTTTGTTTCACGCCCCAGAAGAGAGACAATGTGTAATTAATTTCAGTCACTGCTAAATAATCTCCACAGACACAGCAGGAGCCAGTGGCTGACACAGGCAGGTATCACAATCTGCTCATCTTCCCAGAGGAAAAAGAACAGAGCAGACACATCTCCTCTTTCCTGCCTCTCTTCTTTATTGGTTAGAACTTAGCACTGTAAGTGCTTGTCCATCTGTTTATCACTTCAAGGCTGAGGGGCAGACTCAATAAATTCTCCCGCATGTATTGTACAACTGATTTCATTTTTATGAGGAACCACAGCAGCCGTTTTGTTGTGACACAGATCTCTTGGTTCGGCTCTTCTTGGAATGATAGGCTCCATGCCAAATGGGGCAGAGAAACAGGTCAGCAGCAGGTGCTGCACATGATGCAAATATTCCCAATTGACGAACCTTTCAGTATGTATTGCATGCTATAATGAGATTCCAATATGAGTAGACATACTGTCATTAAAATACCGTGCGTGGTTTCATGCTTGTTGTGACTAACAGGGGTGATATTAGAAAAATATGCGACAGCTCAGTGCTTTGGCATTCAATTAACACTAATAGATGTCCAGCTTTTTGTTGTGGTTTAATATTACACTAACAACAACTGATTAGAAGATGTTCCTGCATATAACACTATTGTTTTTGTTAAAGAATTGAAGCATTAGGTATGTTCCTGACTTCAGCTTGTCTTTGTTGTGATGTGGCTAACAAGCAGTTGCATATTTATACTCGACAACCAGCAAACAGAGAACAACTTAATAGTATGTTGTAATTCATTTAAGTAATCATAGTTCTCACAATATGTGGGCCTATGATTAGTGTCCTGTATTTTAAATAACTTTGCTCTTTAGCTGTTAAATACACAACATTAAAACCATAGCTAACTTCAGATGGCCATTTATAAACTAAAACAAACACAAGGCCATATATTGTATCTTCACTCCTATAAGACTAGAATCCTTCGCTCCTTGCCCTTCATGTCCTGCTTCTGCAACTACACGTGCCTCCATGTAGCCTGTCTCCTGCACAAAGCTACCATGAGCTTTTTACCTCTTTGTGCCAAGGGACGCTTTTTCTCATTCATTTATTCACTCTTATTATATCTGTTAATAGAGAAATTGTTCTAAAAACAGCAGCCTGCTGGTAAAAGGCTGAATTGGAGCGACTCAAAACAGACAGGATATAAAAATAAAATGATTTGCTGGGAGACTCTAAAACGCTTCTTACTACTGAGATGAACTGCACTGTCAGAAAATAATGCTCTGATTATTTGAGCTTTTGAGTTTTCTGTCAAAGCAACCTGTCTCTTCAAACAACATATTGCATGTTCACATGCTGAATGGATGATGCTCTATATGTATTAACAAGAAGTGACTAGTAAGGGTGGATGGCTGGCATACAGTGTGCAGCACCGAGCTTATGCAAGAGAACAGTTTGGTTCAGGTTAGTTTGGCTTGTAATAGAAAATATTATCCAGTTGCATTTATGTCCCTTCACAATGTATTTGCAGTTTATAAATATAAGTTTTAAGAGACAATGTCGAGGGCATTCCAAAAACATTCTTTTTTTTAAAGAATTAAATCTTTTTTAAGTCATCATCAGTGGAAACCAGAGCCTTTTATAGGACTGAGTCTACATGGTTGTTAGCTGTGTTTTCCTGAAACAGTTGGGCCTTGCAGTTTTAGTAAACATACTCAAACATAAGGAAATAAAGTATTTGTAGCTAACTATTGTCATCTGCAGATTAGTACAGATTTAAAGGGCCAGTGTTTATGGTAGTAGGACAATGTACATGAAAGAACAATACATCTGGCCAAAAAAGTGAATATATAGAGTGTCCACTGACATATTTTACTGTGTGTGTACTGAGTTTGATAGACCACTTAATATGAGCCCTTTACTTTTCAAAGCCAAGACTTCACCCCAGCAGAGAGTGGTGGAGATGTAGCTCCGTGCTGTTCAGTGTTGTATCTTTGGATTCAGATAGATTCTGACAATTCTAACAAGTCCCACCTGTCCTGAGGAAAGTCTTTCATGCTTGATTGCTTGTGAACTGTGAACGCTTATCATCCTTAAAGGGAGCGTCATTATGGGAAAACAAGTGGTAAATAAGTCTATACAGTGCCCTCCACTAATATTGGCACTCTTGGTAAGTATGAGCAAAGAAGGCTGTAAAAAATGTCAATATTGTTTAACCTTTTGATGTTTTGCTCAAAATATTAAAAGCTGGTGGATGCTTCTCTTCAGTTCATCCCAAAGGTTTTCCATAGGATTTAGGTCAAGGGAGTGAGATGACAAGAGCAAGATCTTGATTTAAAGAAAACCATTTTTGTGTTGCTTTTGATGTATGTTTTGGATAATTGTCCTGCAGGAAGATCAAACCATGGCCCATCTTTCTGGCAGAGGCAATCAGGTGTTCATTCAATATTTGTCCATATTTGATTGAGTCCATGATGCCATGTATCCTAACAAGATGCCCAGATCCTCTGGCAGTGAAACTCAAAATATTAAAGACCCACCAACATATTTAACCGTGGGCATGATGTACTTTTCCATATGGCTACCTCTGCCTGTGCCTCAAACCCACCTTGGGTGTTTATTGCCAAAAAGCTCTATTTTGGTGTCATCTGACCACAGAACACAATCACATTTGAAGTTCCAGTAGTGTCTAGCAAACTAAAGATGCTTGAGTTTGTTTCTGGATGAGAGTAGAGGCTTTTTTCTTTTAACGCTTCCAAACCACTTGTGGTGATGTTGAATTGTAGTTTTGGAGACTTTCTGTCCCCAAGACCCAACTAACGTCTGCAGTCAGCTGTGATTCTTGGAGATTTTTTGGCCACTTGAACCATCCTCCTGACACTGTGTTGACACACGTCCTCTTCCAGGCTGATTCATAACACTTCCAGTTCACTGGAATTTCTTAATAATTGCCCCGATGGAATAAATTGGATTTTTTTTTTTTTTTTGCTCTTTTATTATAGCCACTTCCCATTTTGTGAAGCTTAACAACCTTTTGCTGCACATATGCTCTTTAGTCTTATCCATTGTGATGAATGACTAAAGGAGTTTGGCCTATGTGTGACCTCATATTTATACCCCAGTGAAACAGGAAGTCATGGTTGAACAGTTTCCTGTTCTTAGTAACCCACTGTCAAAGTGTACTAAAAAATGTAAAGATCAATGGGAATATACTTGCTCATGTGAGGTACCAATAATTATGACATACATATATTTAACCAAGTTTTTTTTTTGTTTGTTTTCAATAAGAAGAGTTTTTTTATTAATATTTTGAGCAAAAGACCTAAAAGACCTTTTTTTCACAGCCTTTTTTGTTCAAGGGTGCACTGTACATATTACCCTCATCATAAACTCTATGTTAGCCATAATTTTTTATAATCAACAACTGCAATAATATACGTATTCATCAAACATGTAGGGATCATTAGTTGTAAAACAACAACCATGTCATGTCTGATGAATAATTTTCCATAGGGACATAATTCAACTTACTTAAATGGTAAGTTGAATTATGAATTATAAATGGAAAATCCTGGCTTAATCCCTTATCCAAGTTGTCTAAATGTCATTGGTCACAATACTCCGATATTCAGCTGCGATTTGATCATAATTCTAGACCAGTAAAGAATTTGTGCCAGGTTGGAACCAGTTTCGAGAGTCGGTTCATTGGCTGTGAAAATGCAAAGCAAAAAGTATTAGCTCTGAACCAGTGCTGGGACTGGATTGGTGGTAAATCACTAGGTGCTACATTGTGGGTTACTGGTGTTTTACCCTAGTGGAGTAAATATATTATCTGTTTTGAAGAGTTTCCTTTACAATGGTAAAAATATGAATATATTTCTTTATATAAAATACAGCAGTATCTTACCTTATGTTATTTTGTTATTCAGAAATGAATCCAAAAAAATCTAACCTCATCTCAACACTGCACTGCTCTAAAGCGTTTTTGTCATGTATATGATTACAGCAACAATCTGCACATCTGTATTCAGCATATGCTACACATACTGAAGAGCTCTTAAAAGACACAAGATTACAGACACAAGCCTTTCAGATTGAATCAGTATTTCAAGAGCACAGAGGTAATGAGATTTCAAGCATCTGGTGAACATCATCGTCTCCAGAGCTGAGAAACCAAACACTAGCAGGGATGAGTCCATTTGAAGTATTGAGGACTTGGGGCTTCGCATCTGTAGCATTTTATAAAGCATTTTCCACCTTCCTGAGTTTTTATTTTTTCATAATTGTCTCACTTAAACGATTCATATCATCACTCAAATTGAACGTTAGTATTATACAAAGATAGCCTAAGTACATACAAACTGCAGTTTTTAAATGATGATTTCAGTTATTAAAGTTATTCAAGAAAAAATAAACTGCATGGCCTAATGTGAAAAAAGAAATTGCCACCCCTGACTAAATCATGAATAAACTGTGATTAACCACATTTTGGAAAGCTAAGCTCAGTTTCACTTGCCACACTCAGGCCTGATTACTATCAGACCTGTTGAATCAAGAAATCACTCAAATAGAAGCTGTCTGACAAAGTGAAGCAGCTAAAATATCTCAAAAAGAAACACATCATGCTGCTATTTAAAGAAACCCAAGAATAGATGAGAAGCAAAGTAACTGACATGTATCAGTCTGGAAAGGGTTCCAAAGCCATTTCTAAGGATCTGGAACTCAAGCGAACCATAGTGAGAGCTGTTATCCACAAATAAAGAAAACTTGACATACTGGTGATCCTTCCCAGGACTGGACAGCCTACCAAAATTACTCCAAGAGCACAATGACAACTTATCCAGCAGGCCATAAAGAACCCAGAGCATCTATAGAACTCCCTTCCCTTAGTTAAGGTCAGTGTTCATGATTCAACAATAAGAAAGAGACTGGGCAAAAATGGCAAAGCCACTGCTGACCAAAAAGAACACAAGAACACATTATAGTTGTTGCCATTTAGGGTGGCACAACCAGTTGTTAGATTTAGGGGGCAATTACTTTTTCACATAGGTCCAGGCAGGTTCGGGCAGATTTTTTCCTTTAATAAATGAAATCATCATTTAAAAACTGACAGTTTTGAGAAAAAATAAAAATGAAAAATCAGGAAGGTGGCAAATACTTTTTTCACAGCACTATAATGTGACAGACATTTCATGTAATCACCTTGAAGCCTTTTTGCAAAATGTGTCTAAGATAGCATTCTTCTTTGACTTTTGTACTGACTATGACCTCATTGCTGTGGGAATGCAGAAAGAATTACATTATAGGGAAAAAGGAGTTATAGTCTTGTCATTTCTTGCACTTCTAATGTTCCATTTTACGTTCAGTGTTCTGATGCCCAATGGAAATATTTTTCAGGCAACTAATCATTAGAGGAATTATGTCAAGTTGTATGAGCTTATTGCATGAAGAAAATGATCAAAATGCGAAAGGTGTTCACACAAAATTGTGCTGTACGTCCTTTAGAAGCCCTTTAGCTGTGCAAGCAGGACATCTAAAAATAGCTCTTGTCCCTGCTTTGTTAGCATCCTTAAAGGAGTTGATCTGGTCCAGCTTGTCTGAAGCACAAAGGCGACTGGATGATTAATATCAGGATAAATCAATGCCACAATCAAAGAAACACTTAGGAGTAATCAACAGCCACTAAAAAGTAGGAAGAGCAAATCATTATCATTTTGTAAGGCATTATCACCCTCCTCTGCAACTATGTGGTTCAATAAAGTGAAGTATTGAAGTGGGTATAGTTGACACTCCTGCTTTGTGCTCATTTATTTTTACAGCTAATAAAAAGAAACAAATCAAAATGTATCTCAAATGCTTTTTATTCTTATTATGACTACATAATGATAGTTGTCATTGTAGTGCAGTGCATTTCTCTTTGCAAAACTAACTAGCAATTTCTACTAAAATGCAAAACACTGTGTTTTTGTTGTGTTTGTTTGTTTTTTTTTGTAGTTATTCAATTCTATTCTATTACTTGAATTCTATTGTTAACATACTAACAACACCCTGTGACACCCCATTTCATACTGACTTTGTAAAATTACAACATGCTAATTCCAAGAGAGGACGACATTGCTCTGATTGCGTGACTCTAATCCAGCCACTTCCCAGCTAATTAAGATTGCAGACACTTGAGTAAGGAAAACATTATCTTATTTAGTGCTTTATGAAACACGCTCCCACACGCTCTGATGAGCAAAGCGGTCTCAACAATTCTAATGTGATTCTCTTTGCCAATTTGCACACAGGACAACTGAATGGTGTAATCACATCTTTAAAATCACACTCTGTATTGAAGAGCAATGGAGCAAACGCTCTAATCAGTTCTCTCTAACAAAAAGCATCTTCTTTGTTAGAGAATGGACAACACAGAAAGCAAATGACCCATCTTACCCTAAAATGTAATTTCCAGACACTGCTTTGACTATGATCTACTAACAGAGAGCATTCAAGTATAGAGGGCGGGATGTGAGTTCTGCTGTGGCCTTAATATGATGAACACTGGCGTAATGCAAAGCAGGCACAATGCTGTCTAATGCTCAAGACCACCTCTTAGAAGCCAACAGCTGTTTGGATAGATTACAAACAGTAGTTTGATTATAAAATGGAACAGTGTCTCGTCCAAACAAGTCTCCAGCCAGTTTACAGCCATTGTAAGGAGGTGCCACATGTGCAGACTGCAAAGAAGACAACATGCTGTATTTTCTCAAAACCCTCAGTGGTAGAGCTCCCTTTGCACGGGGAAGCAGGAGTCTGTTGAAATTGCAATTGTGGTCCCAAAATGTTGGCTTATTTTTGCCCTAATCAGTAAAGAAAATGCTCTGAAAACAAGTGGTTTGGTTTAGGTTTATGCACTAGAAATGTGTGACTGGTCACATGACTGGTAACAAGAACCAGACAGTTGTTTCATGCTGGACTCTGGTCTCTATGGTGGACTCTGGTCTTTATGCAGGAGAGGGTACTAATAAATGTTAAATGATAAATGAGACTATACGGTTAAACATCAACCAACAGGTGTCAGAATGCTCTGTAGACGGACGGAGGGAAGTTAACTTTCTAAAGCAGGAAGTAGAGACACTGTTGTGTTGTCTTGGGAGTGCTGTCACATGTGGGATCCACATAGAACATAGTTACCAATCCGAACTGACCATTGAGGATGTCCAAGACCTTGCTGCAGAGAAAGATGTTGATGCCTAATTGTCTGATGTTTACAATGAAGTTGATTTAAAGTCAATCATTAACATCTTGAAATAAACAAGAAGGTTTGAATGCAGTGAAGAGTTTGGACTTATGCTGTAGATGCAGCCACTTCATGATGTTCAACCTGTTTTAGGAGCATGTATTGGGATTCTGCCTCATCTTACTGTTTTGTGTGGATTGTTGCTAAAAAGGGGTCTCAAATTTATTTCCTGTCTGCACCATCAGGGGGAGCCTGCATATTATTTCACCTTTCAAACTGTGTGCTGAAGTTGTTTAGTTCATCTGGAATGAAGGCATCACTGTCACAAGCTTGTGGTTGTAAGGTCCATGATGACATGCATGCCCTTCTACAAACATGATGTGTTTCCACTGTCAGCAATATGGGCATTGATTCTTTTCGCATAAGTGTCTTTTGCTTTGTCAGCCACAATCAGTGAGTGTCATGTACCCTTGAGGGCATAGTTTTCTACACTGATGTATGTTGCCACAGTGTCTTTGTGTTTTTACAGATCAATTTGGTCGTCATAGGAAGCTGCTTTCTTTGTCTGAATGGCCTTTTCCCAGCTGTTTTTGAGGGCAGTGGGCATCATAGAATTCAGATTGTCCCATGTTGAGATAAACAAAATTCATCCTAAACAATTCTAAAGTAGCATTTAATGTACACGCTTTGTTTTGTGCATACTAAATGTAATGTAATGAAAAAACTGCAACGGCAGAAAGTTTCTGTGAATAACTTGTTGGTTAATGTTTCTGTAGCCAAAATCTGTACTTGGCGAACATACATGTGTGATAGAGCTTCACAGTTTTGAATCATGTCAGTTTCAGAAGTTGCATTTTACCTCATGAAAAAACTAATATTATTAACCTAGGCCTCCAGGATTTTGGCAAAGAGCTCTTGAAAAACAAGTTGTGACTAATAGTAAGTAACAACAGTATTTTTACATATTTAATAAACATTTACTGTGCAGGCTAAAAGACTAATGCATACCACCTCCATGTTTTCTAGGAAACACTATGTATTTCATCCATAAGATGAAGATTCCTGTCTAATGAGTGTACCACTAGACTCCAATTAGAAGAAATACAATGTTCCTCTGTACCACAAAGCCTCATTTTCTTTTATTATGATTTTTTCAATTTCAATTTGCACCAGGATGCTTCAACGGAGATGCACTGTTGACAGGGGTAGCTACTAGACATAGTTTACTCAGACCTTGTTTTACACAAAACAATTGCACACTCAATCTGAGTCACACCAAAGGAGACATGACAATATGTAATAAACGGTAGGTCTTGATGAGACACGGTACCGCGACAAATGAGTCCAGAGAGTATGACATTACCTTATAGAGCAATAGGACCTTTTGAACAAATTTCAATTTACTCTATATATTGACATATTTGACAGGGAAATATTAAAAATACATACAATTACAATAAAATACATGTGTAGGAACTTATTTACACATTAACTGTCACATGTCACATATCAGACACAGACATAAAAACATAATATATTCTTTTTCTTCTAGTTTTTACACTTATAAGTTCAGAAGAAAATTGCAAGTCTTCTACACCATGTGCAGTTCTATAAAAACTGAAGTGCACTCCGAGGGGCCGTGCAAGCTACAAATGTTAGAACACACTTTACCCCAATAGACCTATCAACAAAACTGGAAAATACTTTGAAGAATGAAAGCAATAAAAAATAAAGGAATATGGAATGGAGTGTCAGGTAAAAGCACCCTTTCCTTTGTTGGTAAGATCCTAAGCATATGCACAAAACCAATAGTATCAACCTGCCTTAAAAAATATACTTCTCATAACTGGCATCATTCAGACTAAGGTGAAAAGGAATGAAATACATAAATATATCCTCTGTGTATAGGTCGTATAGTATTAGAGTGTTATTGCTACAGTAAAGGTGTTTTCTACCACAGAGGAGGCCAGTGTTATAAAGTTAATATCCTGAGTTCTTGAGACAGGAATGCACTGTATGACTGAGGCATTCAGACAGTCCAAGCCAAAGTTATCCACAAATGGCCTTGGGGTGGACAGAAATACATAATTGAGAAGAAAGATACATTTTTGTGTCATGGATGAGATGGTGCAATGTCATCCCAAGAATAATAAGAGCAGCCCTTGAGCAACCCAGAATCTGGGTAAGGTGCAATCTTATCTGTCAGCCCAAATCTTGTCTGTCAAACTGTGTGTTCTTTATACATCCCTCAAGACAAACAAACAAAAACACATAAAACGTGCTGTAGTAAAAGCATAATCATGACAATCACTGAAATAATTTACACTTAACATGCTAAAAATGAAAAATGTGTTACTGAAATATCCTCTTTGCTATATAGTTCAGAAGCATTTATCCAAATACATTACACTTCTGTTGTTTGAGTTAAGAAAACGTTATCTTATTTAATATATGTGTGTGTGTGTGTATATATATATATATATATAACAAAACAAAAACAGTGAGGCAGAGGTTTAAGTACGGTGTTTTTTGCTGCCCTTTGAAAGTGGTCAATGAGAATTCCAGTTTTTCACTCACCCAAACCTTGAATGTGTCTAAACCTAACCAAGATGTGACTGTAACTAAGCAGGTATAATTGCTCTCATGTTGACAGGCCTGACACGCAACCACCATCATTTGCATGGCATCAAATAGTACACCCAAAGGGTATCTTTAGCACAGGTGTGAGTCACCAACACCATCTAGAACAGGATGGCTTACAAGGAGCTGTCTCCAAAAATAGATATATTCATATGGCATATGCACTGTGAGTGTTGTTTTTGATTGGTTCTATTGTTTGACTTTCCACTCCCTCATGTTTGCCATTCAAATCAATGTGCATTGCTAATGTCACACTACATTGTGTTAGTTTGGACCCAGAAAGCAGTCAGACAAGGCGAGTAAGGTTTTAAGGGTTTATTGTAAAGACAGAAAATAGATATGATGCAAACAGGTGATTGTGTGGATTGGAAACTGGAGGGACAGGTGAGTATCCACTGGAACCAGAAAAGAAGCAGGTGAGTGATGGCAGGAATCTAGAATGAAGCAGGCGAGTGATGACAGGAACATGGAACAGGTGAGTGCAGGCTGAACCCAGAGCAGGTGAGTGCAGAAAAGACATGAAGCTGATAAAGCGCAGAGCTGGGGGGGTGTGCAGAGCTGGAAAGTGCCAAGCTGGAGAGTGCTGAGCCAACAAGTGCTGGGCCCGTGGAGAGCCCGTGAGCGAACAGGTGAGACAGATCACAGTGATTAACTGAAGAGTGAGCAGAGTGAGGGAGAAAACAGGAAGATGACCAAAAAAGAAATAACTAACCCAGAGAGAGGGAGAAAGAAACAGGTGATTGATATAACACTAATGACGATG
>OMLM01007930.1:93768-104538 GCA_900302695.1 Helostoma temminkii
AGTTTTTATAATTTAATTCTTATTTAATTGACTTTGACAATTAGTTGAACTGTTCTTCTGTAATGTACAAGTGCAAACGTTTAGTCCTGCACAGGAAGACATTTTTTATTTGCAATGAACAAACACTACTACAAGTACAAGAATACTGTTTGAGTATGTACTATGTGTTGGTATGGGTTTCATGAGCCAGCATGAAATTCACAGCAAACTTTTTTATATTATTGTGTCAAGTTATGTAGAGTTTTACATTCAGTTAGTGTGCTACTTAAACTATACACCTGACAGACAAGTGACTAAAGTAAAATGTCTAGAGAGACATTGATTTCTCTGCTAATAGTAGAGACAAAACACAATTTTAATAGTTACTGAATATTGAATTAAGAACCATCATGTGGCCAGAAAGGTAATTTAGGTCAGCACGTATGCCGTTATGTAACTGGCAACAGTTATATAGTGACAATTGTAGAATATATCCAAAACTCTAAACATCTTCTGAAATGGACTGAATGAAATGAACAACATGGACAGCAATGAAATGAAAACACACTTTGCACATTACAGAAGTTCAATTCAATTTTCAACGCAATTCATTTAAATAGATCCGAGTCTTTGACATCTCTGAAAGATGTTTGAGTCTTGAATGGTGGAATATCATCTGATAGCGAAGAAGATATATTTACCTTTTTTTATTACATAACCATGGCATGGGGCGCTGAATTGTGGATTTAAAACTGTACAACTTCAGAACTGCAACCTTTCTTTAATCAAACACACTTTTTTCAACATGACACACCACAGTGGGTGCACACTGGAGCAGTAGTGGTGTAACCTTATTTCCTGGACCAGTAGTTTCATCAGCACGGTTTACTGGAGGCAGGACTGTTATACATGTGTTACACAAACTGACCTATCTGATGTATTAGCAGATGTCTCATGAAACAGCATTTACTTTGACAATGTGACAAAAAAATTAATTGGGAGACATGATTGCCCTCCTCATTCATCTAAGTTCCAGTTCAATCACACTGTGGATCGTCAGCAGAGTGACACATTCATCTCTAGTCTAGATTTATCATCCCTCATGGAAATATGGGTTTTGTTTAGTTTGTGCTACCACTTTTGCCTTGTCTGTATAGCCACATTTAGGTTTGCGGTATACTTGCTGTAGATCAATGCATATACGTTTGTAACGGCCAAGTCTTCTGCACCATTGTTCACCTACTCCTTGCGTGGTTTGTGTTTGTCTGGAGGGTTTAATTAGGTCAACCACACGGGGGCAGACAGGGGCTTATGCTCACTGGCTGAAGAGGAAGTCTGTTTTTTGAAAGTACAAGCACATTCTCACGTTTATTGACTCGTTTCATATGCAAATTATAACCATACGATAGCGAGACGTAGTAGATGCAATAAGTGTTTCAACATACAGTACTCACAGAAGTACAGTGTTAACAGTAAATTTATATTGGAAAAACATACCACAAGATTGCAATACGTCGCTCTGTCATAATACTTCTGGGAGACGTGCAAAGGGGATGGACCAAACCATACACTGGAAATGTGCCAGCGTGTCTGACTGCACGTTAACAGCAAGTATACCACGAGCCTAACTTACACTTGATCTAACTAAATGTGTAAAATAGTATAAAACATATTATTTAGACCATGGTTTTACAAAAAGCAAAATGGCAAAAGGCCTGAAATAAAGTGCTGAAAAACACTTGGTGTGTAATGTGTCAACTTGTACATAACCACACATTTATTCCCATATTTACAGACAGACACACACACACACCCCTGAGCTGCACATGGCCTCACTAAAGTACAGTGCTGATGGTGTCACAGTCCTTGTTGATCTGAGAGCTGCTGGGCAGCGACTTGAGGTACTCCAGGTGCCGTCTAGCATCCTCCTGATTGTGTCTGACATAGTAGATGACATATGCAATCACCATTGTGAACCATCCAAACATGGTGATAAACATGGCCACATCAGTGGTCTTGTGGTGAAAGTTACAGAAGTTGATCCCTGAGTCCAGCACCTGGATTACCGGTTTTCCTGCGTACTCCTCTTGCACCGCTGTGTGGCAGATCACTTCGTTCACTGTCTTGGGGTCCAGCCGAAGCTCCCTCAGGACCTCCTGCAGCGTACACTCACAATGCCAAGGGTTGTTCGACAGACTGATTTTTGCTCGAAGACGGGCGAACGCCTCCTTGGGAACACTTTGGATATGATTGTTTGAGAGGTCCAGAACAAGGAGGCTGTCAGAAATGCCCTGAAATGCTCCAACGTCCACTGTACCAATATCATTATTGGACAAATCCAACTCTTGAAGGTGGTGCAGGTCTCTGAAGGCGTGGTTGGGGATGTGGGTGATGTGGTTGGATGCCAAAAGTAGGACCACAGTATCTCTTGGAAGATCTGATGGGATCTTCTCCAAGTTGCGAGAAATACACTGGACCACTGTCATGCCACTCTTCTCTATACAGTGACAGCCTGTGGGACAGGCCATTACTTGTGCGTTTGCAGTGAATAATGCAAAGATCAAGCCTTGCAAGAGGGTGACGCCTTCAAACGTAGAGGGTTTCCTGGGCATATCAGGCCCAGCTGAGTCCTGCATATTCAGCAGCGAAAAAGAAATCATATTTTTGCCTGTTTTTTGGCATTAAATTACGATAACTGCAGTGTCATTAGCTTTCAAAAAGATGCCAAAAGGATCCGGTTATTCAGCAGGCGTGGGGGGCGTATCATGTGATAATCCTTCAAAATTGATTTGATAGAGTTTCATACAATCTTTTGAAAAAGCTTTCAAAAGAGCTCATCCAAATATCGAGCTGCTCACTGAGCATATTCCAGCAGGGAACTATAATCTCAGGTTTATTGTGAGGTTGTTAAGCTTCAGCTTCAGCGAGTCAGGAGCAGGCCAAGCAACGCCGGAATCGGCATGTCATGTTGGGCACTGAAAGAATCAGAAAAGACAGTGTTATTCCTGAACAGAATATTATTAGTTAATAATTGTTGCCAGAGGTGAAAATACATAACAGTATAAAAGAATGTAACTCAAACATTCTTTCGAGACTCTTTTCAAGTCATTGTCTTGGTGCACAAGCCATTGACTTTGTCTAAGCTGAGTAAATGCTATTCCCACGGTGTTTACAAAATGTATAATTTGATTATTGAGAAAAATCCATTTCACTTTAGCAAATCTCATAAACAGACAGGCATCGTTTCCAGCATTATCTCATTCAATACAACATGCTAAATTTTGTCCTGCATTACCTGCTATAAATATTATATGACAATAGTGTCTGATGCTGAAGTGTTTTTTAAGTACGTCTGGTGAGAAAACAGAAAAGACAGCAACGCAGTAAACGCCTCATCTCTGTTTGACTCTACCATTGAGGAAATGCTTGCTATCAGCACTGCTTCCTCGTTTTCAAGGGCTCCTGTGCCGTACTCTCATTCACAGGAAAATGATAAGAATAACCATAGACTAAAATTACTCCATCCATCCTGAGGGGGGGACATCACTTTAGTACTGCACACCCTCTGGTGGGCAAAACTGATCACACAGTGAACCCCTTGCTGTGTTTGAGGTCGTCCACCCTGTGGAGATCTTCCCTTTTCCCTTTGTCTTTGGCGAGAGCTCCATAGCGTGAGGCCCCCATTACCACCACACTCTGCCCCTCACCATCTCGGCCTGAGCTCAGCAGGAGGTGTGGCACCAACACACACAAACACCCACTGGTGATGATATGACACAACTCATCATTAAGTACGATAGCACACATGAGATTCTACACCATCAGCTTGTACAGTGAGTGTGTCTGAGTGGTTTCCAACATGTGTGTGCAGACGTTTTAAATGAAATTAATGGAAAATTGGCTGAAATATGGTTACACAACATTTTAATGTAAAAGTGTAGTGAATTTATGCACCATTGATATAAGGATAATGGTGATTTTGCAGGCATCACCCTGAGCAACATTCCTTTTCCCTGTAAAAAAGCCAGTGATGTGCAGAGTAAGCTGGATCCCAGTGTTTGGTAATGTTGCGGGTTTTAATCACATCAGCACGTGGTTTTATGACACTGATACAAATAAATACATAAAGGTAAATAAAGAAATGAAAAAGTATAATACTCGTAGAGTTACCTACCGGGGAGCAGTTCTATCTTCAGTGGAATTAATGTCTACTTTTTCCACAAACATAGTCTCAGCTACAGACCGAGAAGAGAAAGCGGAGGCATCGTCCATGGCGGCGCAGCTGCACTTTCTACATCTGTGTCACCGCTCAGAGAAACCCGGAGCTCGGTGAAAACAACTACCATAAAGCAGGAAAAAATCCCAGAAGAACAGTGAGCAACTTGAACAAGCCCACGTCTCCATCTGGGGAAGAAATATCAACACAGTAAAGTTCCCTGGCGGCGCGTGAAGAAGTTGATAGGTTAAATCTCCGGGTGTAATTTTGCATATTTCCAAATGTGACTCTTATCTTCTTATGGAACAACAGCAGGATACACACACTTGTTGACCGTGGTGCTGCTGGTGGCTCCCGCAAGGTCTCCACTCTAGGAGATGCTGTCCACCGCGCGCCCCCCTCTCTCTCTCCCTCTCTTTCCGAACTCCGCGCTTCTGGCGCCAGAAGGAGTCCCGGCTGCGCTGGGATCGGACTGCTGTTCTGCTGGCATCTCCCCTCGTCTCGTCCTCCAGCTCCCTCCCCGCCTGCCTGTCTGTCCTCCTCCCCGCCTCCACCTCCTCTCCGCTCTGCCCCATTCTCTCTCCTCTAGGACAATTACACCAATGAAAAGGAATACTGGATCTGCTACTGGATACTATTATTTTTGGGACATAAACTAATCTCCAAGTATAACATTGTTTCACAAAGGTCCAATAAAACTGTCATAATTGGTGTTTTTAATTTATTCTTGTGCTAAACAACCCACCTCAAGGCCTCAGCTGTGACACTGAACTGTGATGTGTTGGCTATTTTACCCTGCACAAGCTCTGTATCAAACATACTATCAAATAGTCATGGTCTTGGTGATTTAAGCTGCACAGTTATAGAGGAAGATGTCAGCCTCAAGGTCTGACAGCACTGTAGCTGCTCTATTCAAACAGTTTTACACCTGCCATCTGCATGTGAACCAGACTGCTTTGTCTTCTAATTCAGTGCTACATGAATTTCAATGACTGCTTCAAGCTCTGTCCAAAATCTACCAGCAAATTCAATACTCTCACAGTCTACTGTGTTTTAGTAGTATGTTTTTAAGGGAGCTGTCCAGGATTATTGTAATGTGTCCACAAGCATTTTTCCTCTTCAGCTCTTGCTGAACTAGAGTCAGTACCAGCCGCTGTAATTTGCATCGGTACGGTAAATAAAATTTGATTCCATGTGACCTTATTTACCATAGACTGGCTGCATGTGACTGAACATGCAGCGGAACGATTAGCATTGTTTGTGTGTTTCGTTCCATTAAAAAAAAATCTGAACTGAAAATGTGTTTCAAAGTGCACATACTGTACACAGCTGTTTTAAATAGTCTTTTTGTGACAAAGGCTTAATCTCACAGATCCTCAACAACATTTCAGATAACCTTGACAAGAACAACTAAAAATTTAACTATGGCCTTAGAAAATTGAGCCAACCACTTCTATATCATGGGTATCACACCACTATGTGATTCAAAAGTAGGTCATCTGGTCCCAGTGTTCAAAGTGTCATTTGAGCTATGGAGGAAAAATCTTTCATGGGCTAAGTCCTTTCTCAAATCCACGCTGTGCCAGCACCATTGTGTTTGTGGCTATAAACCAATGGACATCTTAAAGGATGTCTTAAAACAGTCTGTCTTAAAACAATGACTAGGTAGGAACACTGAAAGAGGTCTTACTTGCTATAATCCCTCTTCCTGTCCATACTGGAAAAAACGCAGTAACTTTTGAACGTGTTCACTTTTGGTTCATTTTTCATCATATTTTCAAGGGATCTTTATTTAAAATAATAATAATTATTATTACAACAAGTAAAACCTGTTTCACTGTTCATGTAGACACTTGGCTGTTGTTTTAGGACACACTTAAAGTGTGTCCTTTAAAGTTTATGTGGAATAGTGCCCATAATGCATTGTAGGTTTCTGGGAACTATGAGGCTAGCTGATTATGGTAATAAATTAAAGGATGAAATATAGTGACGCTTGTGGTTGTCAAAGAGGAGGTGTAAAGTGTTCCAGATGATATAGATGGCTAGGTCAATATCTTATCTTGACCATGATGAGCTCATCTTGACTCACAACAATACATTCCATTTACAGAGTGGCAAATTAGCTTGTAAAAGGAATCTTACCTTAAAGCAGCACTAATCCATGTTAAGAAAGCAGCAGTTGTTCTACTGACAGTGTGTAATGTGGGAGAGAGTCAGAACAAGCAGTTTATCTCAGATCTATATGCACTACCAGTCAAAAGTTTGAAAACACATAGAAGACATTGGAAGACAGTATTAACTGCTTATTATGTATACTGTATGTAAATATACATTCAGTACATACATATGTTTCTAGCTCTACTTATCATTCACAATATTAACTGTATCATTTAATGTTATAAAATATGCTTTTCTTTCAGAAAACATGGTACTTTTAATGTGAATCAAACATTTGACTGGTAGTGTATCTGAGTGTCTTTCAGCTCATTGTTTTGGTTTTTCCTCCCACAATTTTAAATCATCATCAACCATAACATACAGCTTTTTTCAACAAAGACAAGCTCTGTGTCCATCCAGAGCCAAACAGCAAACAAACACTGTTAGCACCTAAATGACAAAATGCTAATTGAATGCCCATATAATGATCTGATTATTCAGCCAGAAGAAAACTCAGAAATATAAAAAAGTAATAAATGAAAATTAAGGAAATGAAAAGTGTGAGGATAAATGGGTAATTTTCTTTTAGTAGACAGAAAATTGAAGAATAGATTATATTATACTGGATGAGAAAATCTTTTTCATGAGCATTTTGCACCTTCAGAAAAGAGGCTCACAGAGACTTTCTTTATTCAACCAGTTTCTTTGAGGTAAAAAATGAACATTGTAGTTCCAAGGACACAACTCTAAGGTTTGCCCCCCACTAGCTGTTCATTTACTGTTCCATGATAAATAAGCAGGCGAGATTTGATTTAGCTTTCACCACTTCAATGATGAAGGGTCTTCATCTGGGAAATTCTATTAGCTCGACAGTCAGATGGAAAAATGAAGCCTTCCAATGGCAGGCTAAAACACTGATGGTACGCCTTCAAACACCAATCTGAGATCAAGGCTGTCACAGCTGCTATTGCACAACACACATCACTAAATAACATTTACTGATGTGTGTATATGAATATTTATACTGGGCAGGTTATGTGCATGGATCTTTAATAAGATATTTTCATGTTTTTCATTTTTTAAGTATTTAAGTATTCTTATTACTTATATTTTAAACATATATTGTATATATGTTACTGTATATTAGTTAAAGAAAGCTATGTCCTACCTATTCTTATTTTTCTTATATATTTTTGAAAGGACAGCCATGTTAGAGTGAGGATGTGTTTAGATAAGAGGGTGTGAATTTTGAAATTTACCTATCAGCTCCATACAGAAGAGGTAAGTGCTGATTGTCATGCAGTGAACAAAATGAATTTCCCTGCTTGTGTAATTAAGTTTCCCCAGATTCATGTTATGTTAGAACAGTTTGTGTTATTGTTAAACTGGATGCTTTACAAACAGTGTGTAAGCAGAAAATGCATAGTTTCTCTGAGACTTCAATCATCAATTATAATTTAGCCACAATGCAAAGGGAGTTAAAGAAACTGTGTGCTCCATAAAAAAGATTTTGCTGAGTAACCACTTGGGGCACTGCCTAGACCAATAACAACACCAACAGATTGGTGGCAAACTAAACTGGGAGTCATCAAGTTGGGTGACAGCCACAAACAGCATTTTAGAGTGCCAGTCTGCTCAGCACTGTCTCCTCTTTAAATGTACTGTATATTAGGCTGCCTATCATTACCAATCTATCATTCACTTAGTCTCAACATAGGGTTGCTCCAGCAGCTGTAAATATGCAAAATTAGAATGAATATGCCTGAAATATCAAAACATGTCTCGACAAATAGTTGGAGAAGCGGTTTTTATTTTAATATGTTTGTGCTGTGTGTCATGAGTCTCACACACGCAGATGTACACATTTCTTCCTTCGTATGATCAGATAAAGGGTCATAATTGGGATCACTGATGCTTTCATTCTGCAGGAACACACAGATCAGAACACAAGATGACTAACAGTCAGACAAAAGAGAGCCAAGGTCAGGAACGTGGAGCACAGGAATACCACGCATTTTCTGCAATAGAAATGCTGCAGGTTTTCCACATGAGCGACTTGTAGCTAACCTTCCTCAACCAACGTAGGGGACCAGGCAGAGAAAGTTGGAGTTTGAAAGTAGTGTGAGTAAGGAGCTATTCGCGTAGGTGAACAACAGCATTAGGTGTAGCTCTACAGTCATTTACTTTAATGATATTCTGTGAATAAAATCCAAATTCAAATTTATCCCTTGATTAACACTCAATAAAGTGTTTCTAATGCCCACCATCCATTTATATTGTGAACATTTTCTAACAAATTTCACTGGCCCCTGTGTGTAATTGCCCCAGGGACAACTAATAACAGCTCTAAACACAAAACACATTCATCCAACTCTACCAAGAGCCAGGGGAGACACTTCACTGATGTATGACCAGTTGGTGGTGACACTGAAGATAAAGGACCGGGGTGTGGTGTGTGTGAGTTGGCATGGTAGAATCTACACAGTAGGGGAAAACCACAAGTCCCGTTGTCACCAGGAAGGCCCCCTCCCTTCACCTTCCTACTGCCCTGCTTCTTAATGAATCTCCAGTGCTTTGAGTAGATAAATTACCCATGTCAGCTGCCTCCAGTCAATTCAACCTCCTGTTGCCTACTTACTTATCCAAGTGTATCACTTTGGATTTCTTCTGACAAAGTAAATTTATCTCTTTTAAAGAGGGTAAAGATGCTGACAAGTGGAGACTTTAGTTTATAACAATTCATCACAATTACATCTGTAGAAGTGTTTAAGGAAACGCTACATTTCACATTACATCTACCGCTTTGCATGTGATAGAATGGTAGAAAGGAAAACATGTACTAATGCATGAAGTCAATCAGCAGAACCTAATTTATAATCAGCCACGGGTCCATATTATTTTTTAGTACTGTATGTTATACATGATGTTTAACCTGTGTACACATAGACACACTCTGGTTGTCTCCATACACTGCTTCTTAGGATCCTGAGAGGACCGGATCTTCTGTCTTCTGTGTTCATTTATACATACGACACTTAGCACTGTTCACTGCTCACCGCTTCTACCACTTTCTGCTGTTTGTGGAGAGACACCAACAGACGCCAAGCGCTCTGCAACAAGTAGTACGGGCTGCGGGTCCAATACAGAGGCTGTGGCAGATGGTGATTGGACAGAATGAAGGGGAAAATCCAGACTGGACCATTCTAGGGCTGGATTCTGCCAAACAGGAAAACATAAAAGAAAGAAGGGAGTTGCCTGCTTACATGAACAATTAAATAGGTTTTGTCTGATTTAATCATTCTTCCTATTCATACTGCTCATAAAATCTAAGACACATCTAGTGTAACTGATGGGAGACACACACCCACTGCTCCTACAAAAACTGCTTCCTTCCTAAAGTATGTTCACATAGCCATCAGGGTGACGTTGGTGTTCAACATATTAACCATAAAGAGAAGAAAATATAGCTTTTGTCACAATAATGAATTAATTATGTACATTAATGTGGGACTTTTCTTTCAGTAGAGACAAAACACATCTCTCATTTTAAATGTTCATTTTAAAAACATTTTTTTACTGAAAGAAAATCACAGTTTTATCTGTGCTTCTTATATTTTAGCAGTTACAAGAGAAATGCTATCATTTATCATTTGTGTCAGCCCTGACTGTTATTGATGTGTTTCAGTATCTGTGCATCTATGATAATCCAGTATAAAATTGCATACAAACTACACTAATTTCTATCTTTAAAGCTTATATACTGCCTTTATTCAATATCTAGTTATTATTACACAAGTGAATGTGGCTTTGTGGACAGAGGCCATCTCCCCAGTTGTGATGACATTAACTATTTATTGAATAACTATCCGACTGCATTTGCACACTGATGTCAGAATGTGGCCTTACTTATTTTCTCCTTCGCTGCATGGCAAGTGAGTTAGAGCCTAGATGTTTATGATGTTTTTTTAGACAATGGCAACAAAGTATTTTTAAAAAATGTAAAAATCTGTAGAATGTGTCTATTTAGATTGTATTGGGTTAAAATGAAAGTTATAGTATAATAAATATGCTTTTTGATATACTTATTTCTGTTAAAAGAAAAAACAACTGCCCTTAATATTTTCTCTTTCTTAAAAGAATTTAAATTTCTTAAATCACTGAATTCTACTGGTCCATTCATTCTCCACTCCAACTTAACATGGAAAGTCACCAGACCAAATAGTGGATTTAAACCTATAAGTGCTTGATGTGAGGTGTTGTGCTGCTAAGCACTAACCACTACTACTCATCCTGCTTTAGATTTTGTGTTTTAAAATGTTGAATCAAGGTTACATGTTTTGTCACATGGGTCCACAAAGATTTGCCCATGAAGCTACAGGTTGTGACAACTTTAACAACTTTAAACGACTTTTTTTATT
>OMLM01007931.1:0-20812 GCA_900302695.1 Helostoma temminkii
CACACACACACACACACACACACACACACACACACACACACATTTACAAGCACAAGGACTGAAAACCCAGAGAGGTTGTAATACAGTCCTTCAGAACTGTTGTGAATAAACAGAGCAATAATAGAAGTTGTGTTGTGCAAAATAGAGCTGTAGCAGTTTTGAGAGTGCGGCATAATACACAGTTATTACTGCATAAAAGTAATATAGCTCTTCTATTGAAAAAACGAAAACCCATTTAAAACAGATCTGTTGTGCAGTTTATTTTAGCCTTTATGCTTGTCAGAATATGTATTATAATAAATCTCTTGTATGCAGTGGTTGAATCTGATGTGGTGGATGTCAGTGCTCGGTGTGTTGCTGCAGCTTCCTCATGAGTTTTAACGCCGACACACAATACAACCAGAAAAAATGCTGTAACCTGAAGAAAGACAGAGATGAGTCAGTGTTGGGTAGAAACACAATATTGATTTTGTGCAATGACCCTTGTGTAATCAGATTTATTGGTTTGCAGTGGATTTAACAGTGATGTTTAACAGATTAAGCTCACATATCTTGAAATCCTCATTCAGCTGCTCCATCTTTTCTTCTACTGTTTTTCACATTGCTCTGAGAAGGTCTGAAGTACACCACTTTAGAAAAAGTAAGACATACATTCTTGTTTCTACCTTGTTTCATCATTCAGGTTTTCTTATTTAGCTGCAGTACTGACATAGACCACCAGATGTCTGTAGCGTAATAGGGTTGTTGCAAAAATCACCTCTCAGATGATGCTAGCAGACTGAAATTATGCTCTTTTCCTTTGAATAACAGGTGCATGGGTGTGACCATGTCACCCGCTCAGTGCTGTGCTGTCCTAACTGCATTGTGTCTTCGTTTCTCCCCCTCTCTCTGTCTCACACACACACACATACATGCAGCAGCATTAGTCACACTGTCACCATGCAGAGAGGAGCAAAGAGGCAATCAATTGAGAACAAGCATGTTCTGAACTGATTAAAACATTAGAAATATTAATGTGCACAAATGCACAAACACACACTGGCATATGTAGGCTACTGGAAAGGCCACAGTTTATTTCACATGACTTGTTTTCAGTTTCATGGCATTTTTAGGCTCACAGACACACTAATTGGGCATGCAGCTTTTCTCATTTCCTTGATCACTTCTGTCCTGTGACAACACATTTTTAAAACCGTTAACACAAGGTGGAAAATAGCTATTTGTTTGCAGAATGTTACAGCAAGAGGCTTGTGTCCAAATTCACTATTCTGTGCATTTTGCATGTTCTCCCTGTGTCTTTATGGGTTTTCTCTGAGTACTCCAGCTTCCTCCTGTCATTCACATGTAAGACTTAATATAAGCATCTAGGACACAAATTTGGATATTCAACATAGAGCACTGTTTGTACTGTTTCTTTCTGCACACAGAATCAGGACAAACACAGTAATTGTTGTTTTTTACTATCTTGCACCCCACTAGATTTCATTCTTTTTTTCATTTTTAATTGAATGGTTAATGTGATCCATGTTAATGTGATCTGTATTTATGAAAGGCAGCACAGAGGTGGCACCTTTGGATGGATAAAGATTGTTGATTGAGGAATTTTGGGGTGGTAGTTGTGCAGCTGGTAGATCGGTGGCCTATTGAGTCTGGGGTTGGCGCTTCACGACCTGACTCTTCCTGGCAATATGTTAAAGACACTGAAGACACAAGACATTGAACCCCTCAGGTTGCACAAGCCAGTGCACTCTGGTAGTGCACTTCAAAGTAATTTCTATCATCTGTAGCAGTAGCATTTTCTCAATATTTGGGGTCTTTGAATGACATGTGTAAACAGTTTTGAAAAAGGATGATAAAAATGTGTGAAACACATTTGCAAGATAAAACTACTTCTGTGCTAAGAAAGTTATAATGAAGATGAGGTGGACCTCAGTTGCATACTTTCGCAGTAGAAAAATAAACTGTATTAGACAGTCACTTAAATATGTATATTTGCAAGATGCCCAGTTTTGTCTCAGTAGAAATGGTATAACCATGTTTATCTCTTGGTACAATAAGTTTGTGTTTCTTATTGATGATAAACAAATATGATATCTGTTTGACTAACCATATGTTGTTCTGTGTGTTACAGTAAAGAGGAAGCTACAGCTATAGAGACAGAGCTGCTGAAAGACTACAGGTTTGGCCAACAGCAGCTGATAGAGATCTGGGGACAAGCATGTGCCCTCGCCATCACTAAGGTTTGTCCATCTTTTATATTTCAGCAAAACACAGCACAACAGTCTGTCATTCATGACCTCTATCCATTCATGAGCCAATCCATCCTATAGTGCTTAAAATCAAGGCCAAGACAAATAACATCATAACAGTGTATTTTTATTGCAGCTTTGCGTTATTGTGAGATCAACATGTGCTTGAAAGTGCTGTTGCTTTCACAGCCCATTTTGTGGACCATTAAGCCAGCAGCACCAAACACGAACAGTGGCGATCATTTACTGTGATGTGTGGGTTTGCCTGCATTTTAGTAATATTTTAAAACCCAGAGAAAACTCTATTGATATTTTTCATTTTCTGTATTACTCTTGTTTATTATTAACTTTATATTGAAGTGCAAACAAACATTTAATAACTCTTCGAAGATTTCACTTTAACCAATCAGCTCAGAAAAACTACAATTTTCTTTGATAGAGCTGGCATTTGTTTTTCCAATCCATAAAATGTTTTTTGAAACAAGGTCAAATAAAAGGAAGTCCTGCAAATTTTTCCATTAACTTTTTTCCACGTCAAATCATAAAATTCAAAACCACTGTTACAACCACATGTCAAATAAAATCAAATCGACCCGCTCCTGTGCAAATCTGTTTAATAGTTTAATTAATCTCTTTTCATCCTAGCTTTTAGACAATCTGTCTCTGTTTCACTAATCAGCACAAAACTCAATGACTTCCTGGTGTGGCAGTTTGATACATGGGAGAAAAAGTTATAGCTGCTGTTACTTACACTTTCTTAATTTGCATGAGCTTCCATAACAAATCTCTGTTTTGTGGAGAAAATGTTCTAATGTTCTGTGACATTTACTTCTAAACATTTGAGCGGCTCACCTCAGGGCACAACACCTGAGCTCACTCCGTGGCAACCTTCCTCAGTTACACTGGTCCAGAACCACAGCTCCTCTTCTCTTGTGTGGTTGGAGTTTAATTCTGCTGTGATCTGGACTGTGTCAAGCCGAGACAGTATGTGTGTGAGTCAGTGGAGGGCTGTTAGGAACACATGTGGTTCCCTTTGACCAGACCACTCACTTGGTTTAACGCCATGCTGGTTTCCTCAGTGGGCTCTTCAACGGGCTGTGATGAATAAGTGTCTGAGCTACAAGACATATGAAACCCTGCAATTCTGTCAAGAGGAGGGGTGAAGACAAAAAGACAGAAGCAGAAAGACAAATGTAAAAATATGTAATAGCAGTTAGATGAGACATCTTGCATTGTGTACCTGTAGATAAAGTTAAAGAAGACAGCCAGGCTAAAAACTGTGTCTTTACAGTGTGCAATAATAACACTGATAATAATAACACTATTGTATATCAAGTCATGAGATTTTCATTGGGGGTGACCAGGATTGACAGGATTAGGAGCGAGTGTATTAGATGGACAGTGCAGGTCGGACAGTACAGAGACAAAGTGCCTGAGGTTAGACTTTAATGGCAAGTGAAGAGGAGGGATATGGAGTATGTCAGGAGAAGAATGTTGGGGATGGAGATGCCAGACAGGAGGAGAAGGAGAAGGCCAAAAAGGAGGTTCATGGACGAGGTGAAGGAGGACATGCTAAAGTTTGATGTGACAGGAAAAGTTGGCCTAATTAATGTGTTTGGTCAAAGTTATCAGTTATAATGACAAACATGCAGTTAGTTGTTACGTGACTTTACTTTTTATTTTGAGGATAGTTTTAGCATTTTTTAACTTTTCTCTTTGTTTCTCACCAAACTCATTTTTAGTCAGGGCAAAAGTTAGAAAGCTCTAAAAATCCATTGTATTCTACCTACCCGGGTGATGCACTGTCTATTAGACACGATTTCTTTATACCTATAACTTTTAGTGGAATTCTTAAAAATAGCTGCGAACTTTGAAGTTATTCAGCTGCCCTTCGTTGAAAAGTTATTAGATACTGTACTGTAGCGATGCAGTCTAATACAACAGTGCTTTAATAAACCAGCTCAGTCCAAACTGCTTTAGAAAGGTGTTGATTCAACTGTATGGTCATTCTGAAGGTGCAGTTTGTGTTTTGTGTGTATTATTTAAACTAATCCACTCAGAGCATCTGAGACAGATGGAGTGACAGCATCAGTCAGAAGTAGAATTTTTGTATTCTTCGCTCAGAGTGTGTGATTAAACCCACCACATCCACTTCCCCTCTATTATCATCAGCCACTACCAGCCTTGTGCCTGGCCCTCCACCAGCAGCCCCAACAGCATATCCTTACTAGACAAACATGGCCTGGACATGGTGGACCACTGCTGGCGGCTGCGGGCAGCATGCTACCACTTACATGACATCACTGCTATTTCAGAAAAATTACAGTAGAAGGCCATGCAGACAGTCTGATTTTACTGATTTTAGCCTACTGCTGCTGGCTTCCAAATATACCACACGAACAAGAAGTCTCTCTCCCTCACACACACACAGACACACCTCTGGTTGCCAGACAGATTATAGGTTTTCTGTAAGTAATTCATTTTCTGTTCCCACAGCTGCAGTCACCAGGTCCAGACTGCATGTGTGTGCTTCTGTATCAGTCTGAGGCTTTTCAACACCTGAGTGGAGACAGGAGGTGTTTTTGTTACCACACAGCAATAAATTAGTCTGTATCTTGGAGGAGCCCCAGGACTTTAATTTGGGCTTCTAGGTTAAACATTAAATCCATATATTTCTGCTTATGTGAGTACATTTGTGTTTTTAGGACACTGATGATGTTTCTTCAGGCTCAGAGTGTATTTCAGGTTGATTGGAGGTGAAAGCTTTAACATTTGTTTCAAAGAGGTATTCCCTGTGAGACCTTATTACAATCAAGGCATACATTTAGGTGTGTGCAAGTGTGAGAAGGTCTTAGCAGTGCTCTGCTTGAAACCCAGCACTGCCAAAGTTCACTTTCACATAGTCTTAAAGTTATTGATAAAAGAACAAACATATGTACTTTAATATTAGTAATATATTTTAAAGTACAGATACACATTAACCAGTTGTCATTTCAATAACTCCACTAAAAAAATGTCAAAAATCCCACAGGGGAAGAGATAAAAAGAAGCAACCAGATTCTAAACCTGCCGAACAGATGCAACAAAACATCTGCCTGCGCTTGAAGAAATCTCTTCCACATCAGAACTATCATATATCAAACAGTGGAAAACATTTGAACATATTTATTAGCCTAAAACAGAGACATAAACCTTGTTTTTCTAAATCAGTACTGTGGTAACATCATTTGCTGCCAAAGTAGTGTAAACTATTTGAGAGCTTTATTGAAACAAGTGATGTGATTTAACAGATTTTTATCAATTTATTTTTTTCAAGGTAACGAGAAGAGAAGCTATCCACAAGAATTTGGTGTGTTTAGGCCAACCTGTACAGTAGCCTTTTTAAAGTTCATAACGGATTATATTTACAAGTAGAATAATGATTGTATATACAAGGAAATTGTAGGTAGTCTCTGTTTTTCATTAAAAAGCAACAAAATACATATTAGAAATGCTCTTTCCTTATTTGATAATTGCTTTGAAAGCCCACTAACCGAATTAACTGCTCGTTAGGTTAGAGATATGTGAAATGAGACAATTGCTTCAGACAACATGCTTCGTGATATGATCTGATCTGGTTCCTTTATAGCTGCTCACCTTCAACTGTGTGCGCCTCTAATGGCTTTTCCAGTTGCACAAAATGGCTCCAGCTTTGATATCACTGATCCTCCTGATGCTCCTTAACATTTTGAGAAGCGGTCATTAAACATTCTGATTTCAATCTGTGTATGTCGAAAAGCTTGAAAGCAGCCAGACACAGAAAGAAAGAGACAGGGAATAAAGGAGATACAAGCTCCACGTGGGGACCACATTTAATTTAAAGATTTATTATTTCTGAGGCTATTTCAGTGCACCAGAAAACACAATGCTGACATATTATCACCCAATAAAGTTGATATGGTGAATGTGTGGGCACACAGTTGCCTAGCTACACGTTCGGCAGACATTTGCTTTCATTTGTCTAGTTCTCATTTCAGCTGTGTTTTTGTGTTCACCACTTTCTTCTTTATCGTCCTATATGAGAACATTTAGGTTATTTAGGGGTATTCTGCTGAAAACAACTGCCATGGCTAATAAAAACAATAACCCAAAAGAAACCTTTTTAAACATGGTGATCAGATCACTTAAGTCCATGAGCTCTTTACTTAACAGACACAGGTTAGCCTTAAATAGCTGCATTACAGCTAGGATTAGAGGTCGAGTCAGCCTGACATCATAGCACACACGCACACACAAAGTGACAGTATGAAACTTGTCTGTGTTTGTTAAAATTATACACTAGCCTGTTGTCTACCTGTTGACTTTTTAGTTGCTATCTACTGTCTCTCTTTTTTTGCTTTTCATTCCTGCCCTGCTTTCCTAATATTACCACCAGCACTGTGGCTCTCAGCGATCATTAACACTTTCTCATACATCCCATTGCATCTGTGGGATGATTTCTCAGTTATGATGGAGATAATGTCTCTTCTCCTGGGTTCATCACTCTAGTTATTTTGCCCTGGGTCTTGTTATCATGTGTAGGGAATGGCCTATTTCTCCATATGAACCTTCTCCTGTAATGAATGTAAATTGATTTCATGCACAGTGGAAGAACTGTTTTAAGCTCAACTCTAAATTTTCTCAACTTTTCTCAGGATCTTAAAGAAAAGTCTGTTTTGAAGAACCAGTTGAAAAAGTTAGAATTTGGGCATAAGACAACATATCACATTACAGCCTGCAAATTCTAACCATTATCATAATGATTTAGTAATTATAGTGCACTTATGTCATTGTACAGGAATAATAAAACATTGAAGGGGGACCAGAAGTCTCGTAAAAGGAGCACCGACTTATGAATGATGCTGTTCTTTTTGAGTTATGGGATACATCATAACTTATAGGGTACAGTGATTTTGCTACGGCAAAGGAGAAAATTATATTTTGTATGAAAGTGCTTGTATTATTTAAATTTAGCATAACTACATTCCTGTGGCCTGTAATTATTATAACTAACTGACTTGTTTTTCTTGTTTGGGATCTAATGACATTATTTCCAGAAGTCTGGGTGAACAACACCCCTTAGTTTCAGTTAAGCAAATGATGCCATGACCTTTATTATAATGAACTATCATTTTGTAATGTAACAGTGCAGCAAGATTCAGTTACAATGAACAAAAAGCCCTAAAAAAATCATTCCCAATTCATAGCATTACAAGGCATTTCTGTGCTTGGAAAAATCAGTGGAAAGGGAAACCAGGTACCTTTTTCTAGCTCTCAGTAGTCATCATGACTGAGTGCACATACTCACAGAGCACTGCTGCTTAGGTTTGGAGATGGAAGATTAGTCACTCAGGTTGACAATTCTGTGAATACCTGTCTTGTTTAAGAAGGTGCAAGGTGATTTACAAGGGTATGTGTGGCCAGTAAATGAGGCAGATGCCAGCACCCCTGTGTGGCAGCACATAGGTGGAAAGTGTGTTGTACATACTGAAGCATCCCACAACGCAGGCACTGGTATTTTTCCACTGCTGCCAGGGTTCTTTTAATGAGGTTGGATCTTATCCTCATTGACGGAGGGGAGACAATGAACCTGGTACTATGTTCAGCCTTGTCTGGCATGCTGCAGTCAGGGTACTGAGTATGATGGCACAAATCAGATTATGGGCACTAAAGATGGAGCCTCTTAATCTGAGGGATGATATTGCATATCGATGACCACAATTGTCCTCTTTCTCTTGTCTCACTATTGTTTTCCATCAATAACTCTTTTATATCTATATGATCTGCCCGTTTCAACTATTAGCACATGTCTCTAACTCTCTGTCTTTCTACCAGGCCTACCCTCTCAGCTCTCTAGCAAAGAAGCAGCCAACAGTGTTGGTCATTTGTGGTCCAGATCAAAATGGCTCCATTGGTCTGGTGTGTGCCCGACATCTGCGCATATACGTGAGTAATTATATTATATCATGCAGGAAACAACTACAGTTCAATTAAATTCAGTTTATTTCTATAACTCTGAATTAATCCTAATATGCTACTGTAGTGGAAGTCTGCTGCTTACACAATCATTTTCAAGCAGTCTAGTTGCCATCAAACCAAACATAGGGATAACTATGACCTAGAGTACAAAGAATCTCCACCACAATACTTTATATGTTACAGAAACAATTGTAATGTAATTTAAAAAAATATTTTACATCAGGACTAACAGGGGGTCCTGTATACAAGCCCTCTGTGCTTTGCAGAATTTCTTGCTCCTGTAAATGGCTCTGAGCAGTTATCCCATTAGCCTCTCTGTGAGGGCACTCAGACAGTCATGATATCATGCTATTGTTACTCTTGTTAAAACTGTCTGCGTCCTATGCTCAGTAGCCACAATATGATGTCAAGAACATGATGTTTGCCTCGAGGGCCACATGACTGACATTTCAAGATACATTGTTTTTGGATGCAGGATTGTCCTCTTTAAGCAGATTACAGATCATGTCTTAAGATGAAAGACTATTTTTTTTAGATATAAAGCTGCTTATGAAGCTGTAGTGTTTTCCCAGTCTATGACTTTATTAGAAGATTAATATAACATATGTGTTTTGGGGTCGTTGGTTTATAAAGGAATGCATTTATACTGTACACTTTACCATATGTGCCGTACCAGATCTATAGAGCATTGATAGTAACTAAGTAATAGATGGATTTTATTTAAGCAGCCTGATGCCTCTCTGTCCCTTCACTGCTCACTATATGTTTTTTCCTTCTTAAGGCCAAGAAAAAAGGTCGGCTCTGAATGACATATATTAATCTTGGCATTCCAAGGTTAATATAAAAGGGTCTTCTCCAAAGTTTAAGTTGTAAAACTGTTGAGCATCGTTTCCCCCTTTTAAAAGTTGCTTTTATGTGTTGTGTCTGCTATTTTATCTCATTTGTGCCTGGTTCCTAATGCTTTTACCTTCTGCATCTGTCACTTCTTATGTATTTTTACCTAATGTGAAATGTTTTTACCAGATACTGAAATGTGCTGTATGAATAATGTTTTATTATTATTATTTTTTAAGTGAATGCACACTACAGTAGGCCGATTGGGAACACACTTGTCTGAGTTTGCTTTAACTTGGGAAACTTGAGTACTTACTTTGGACTGTGAATAACTCTCCTGGTGTAAGATTGTATGTTTTCCACGGTGTGAAGTGATCTCCGTCAGCAGCAAGACATGCAAGTGTCCATATGACACACGTTTACACCCCCCCCCACACACACATGCACGTAGCATTGAGGCCCTGATGCAAAGCTGTGAATGTGATCAGACAGAGCATAGAGATGAATGATCAGCAGCAGGTGTCTGGGCCAACTTACTTATCACGTCACTCCAAGACAATGTACTCACAAACCCAGCTTATGTTTGACTCTGTGTATTTTTGATTTGCTGTGTAGACACAATGCTGCATACAGGAAGACATAGACATTCACTGATTAAAGCTTACATTGGACAAGCTTGAAAAAATAAGTCTTATGTACATTAGTTCCAGAGTTTTGTTCACAGAAAAAGACTTTTGGTTCACTACATGGTGCTCTCTATGTGAGCACTGCATGCAAACTTCACATTAGCCTAATGTGAACATTACTGATCATGCAACTTTTTTTTTGTTATATGTGATTAAAAAACAGCGAGACAATAACATTTTAATGGATGTTAACATGAATATGTTTTCAAAATGCTGTGAAAATGTTGATTGCTTCACCAGTTAAAGACTTTATTGTCTCGCTGCACTGATGCCTTCAGTCCTAATGAGTTGAGAATAAAAATGCAACATGACAGCATCATCCCTCAGGGAGAGAAAGTGTAGCTCTGTTAAATGTGAGCAATAACTGGAAAAAGACCCTGTCTGTACCCTTTGCTTGTTTCTGTCTCACAGCTCATTTCTGTTCATGCTCAGTGACACTGACAGTCATTTTGCACTCTTCCTTAGTTTCACACAGTTTGTCTCAGGCTGATGGTGTAACTGATGAGGGGCATGCTGGGCCACTGGCAAAACCCAAGGGACACACGCACACGTGCACGCACACAGACACACACGCACATGCACGCACACACACCTAAACAACAGGAGGAGCACTGCAGCCAATCCCAGCTGTCATTCAATGAGATTTTTATTTAGTTATTATTTATTTAGGTGAAGTCTGTAAAAGTACTTTTATACTTGAACAACTGCATTTTGATGGATTTATAAAAGATAAAATAGGTATTGAAGTGATATACTGTATCTACAATAATAATGGACAAAACATCAAACCATGTGCAGCTGTCAAACAACTTAAAAACAAACAAACACTTGACGTGTTGTCTTTGTACTATTTTCAATACAAATCATGATATTCTGTTTTTATTTACATTTTAAATAGTATGCCAACATTTTGTGCCAAGTGGCAGTAAAATTAAACTACTCTTTTTGCAGGGATGTTTCACCATACTGGTAAACATTACCTGTTGTCAGTTATCCTTGAAGATAGCTCTTCTTTTATTTTGATATATCCTGTGAGATAGCTATACCATAAGTGACCCTGTAAAGTAGAAATTATGTTTATATATAATGTGTAACAGCAAATTCTGAGGATTTTGAAGATGTAATACAGACTAAAGGAATATTAGCATGTTGAGGACATGTTGATGCTCGTGTACACCTACATTTCTCTAGTGTCAAAGTCCTGGTTCAACTGCTATCACCTCCAGTAAGTTACATAAAGGTACAGTAGCACAAATAATGCCTCAGAGCATGATTAAGGCAGCAGCACACATTTGTCACCACAACATGACTGGGAAAAAGTTTGCCAGACTTCACTATTACCATTTATTATTGGTACTGTTTTCCTCCAAGGTAACAGTCCCATTGAAATCTGTGGATCTGTGGATTATCCAGGGTAATGTGCCATTTCCCTGTCAGTGCTGTGAGCATTGGAGGACAAATTAGATTCCTTTCACCACAGTCACATTGGAGGCAGAAAAGTCAAACTGTGAGTAAATAAAAAAATATCTGCATGGTCTGATACCACTACAGGTAAATAAGAAAAAAGAAATTTAGGTAAACTTGCCTTTTAATTAAGGATGTACAGAACACAACCACTTCAGAAGACACCTGATCTGTTTATGTAATAAAACATATAAACACATTTACACTCACAGTACCAACAATGAGTGTCAGGTTTTAAGATTTATCAGTGTAAAGGTCACGGATCACAGGTGCTTCCTGCTGAGCCTCACAAAGTTTTCAGACAATGGCTGTCTGGTTTTCTACTCTTCTCAGCTTTCAGTTTATAAGGGACGTATCCATTCAGGAAGCAGACTTAAAAAAAACTTTTGATCACTGGTTGACAGTGTTTAAACTTTTTGTGAACTGCAGGACAAATACAGTACATTGATGTATAGTGCTGACATTGATGCATGTGATTGTTGAAATGGCTGTAGCCTTTTAAACCTTTCAAATTTTTTGTATTTTCTCTCCTCTTTTATGTCCACCTCCTCCTCTTCCCTGTTGTCTCTCTCTGATGTCTCATCTGATACAGGAATATGAGCCGACCATCTACCACCCTAAACGCTCCTCTCATAGTCTACATCAGGATTTCACAGTTCAGTGTGAGAAGATGGACATCCCTTTCCTGTCCTATCTCCCCACAGAGGTAAACATGTCAACACATTTTCGTTTCAAATTTAGAACAGTGCTCCGTTTCCTTTTGGATTGGTGACCCCTTAAAATAAATACATTTCTCCTTGTGACATCTCACAGGTTGCTGTGCAGTTCAACCATTTTATTTTATATTGTTCCCCTTGCGTAATATTGACAGACATCAACACATTAAACTAACTAGTGTATTACTGGAAAAAAGCAAATATTAGTCTAAAAAACTGAGCATAAATTAAAACAGAATATTTGTTCAAGCTTAAAATACTTACAGATTAGAAATGTTACTGCTCACTGTAATAGGTCCTCCTCTGCATACTGGCCGTAAAAGTAGCCCTCTAATGTTATACCAATAGATGACATTGGACAAAATCCAAGTTATTCTCTGGAAAAGATATTGGCCGCAGCTAATATGAGGATCTGTCAGTTTCCCACAGTGTTTATTAACAGTGTTTATTGCAAAATCCCCTATTACTATCCCTGCAACTCAACTATGAAACACAAAGAAGACACTTTGCACGGGAAAGACTTGTACCTTTTGTCTTCATATTGGCTTTATTAAAATTCATAATGCAGTTTTGGACAGCATGAGAATTCTGACCTTGGAAAGTTGCTTTTTAAACGGGAATTCTTCAAGCTAAGTATGGAGTAAAGGACAAGTTGAATCAAATAGATCTGTATGAGTATTGTTTCAAAATACTCAGATTCAGATTTATGACCCCCAGTTTGAGGATCGCTTAGACCGACTGTGTACAGGAAGATGACTCTTCATTTATGCATAATGAGGTGTGTTCTGTTCAGGTGCAGCTCATAAATGATGCCTACAACGTAGTGATTGATGCCATGCTGGGTCCAGAGGCAGACTGCACCAACATTAAGGAGCCTTACTCTGGTATTCTGGCCACCCTGAAACAAGTCAAGATCCCCATTGCCAGTGTGGATGTGCCCTCAGGTAAGAGTCTCTCTAAATCTCACGCTACAGTCAGTGCAGTGTGAGCTCATCATCCTCTGAACACACGCAATATCACACTGTTCCGCTCCTCAGTTGTCTCTTTCTCCTACAGGTTGGGATGTAGAAGAACCAAGTCAGGATGGGATAAACCCAGAAGTTCTCATCTCACTTACAGCACCAAAGAAGTGTGCCAGGAGTTTCTCAGGGAAGCATTTCTTAGCCGGGCGCTTCCTGCCCTATGATATCCAGAAAAAATATGAGCTTAACCTTCCAGACTACGCTGGCACAGACTGTCTCATAGAACTGTAACACATAGGAAACATAAGAGCCAGTGTGACCACTACTCATTTTGAAAAATCTATGGTTAATCTATTCTTTTGTTTTGTATTTTATAGATGTTCATGTGATGTAATGTTAACATCTCGGCTGTGTAGAACAAACGACACCTTAGCCAGATCTGCTGTTGAGCTGCTTTAGGAGGATCATATTTAGAAACTGTGGTTTGAGTCATGTCTTTTTAGAGAATGGCATGAGGATTTTTTTTCAGTCTACTTGTAAAAGCTGTAGCATTACATTGTTTGATGAAGATGAATTTTCTATGATGCCAACCACTGGAATTTTTTTTTCTCCTAAACATTTTTATTGTTATTGTTCTGATGCACTAATGATCTCATGTTTAACTTTCTACTGAAGTGTGCTGCTGAAAAGAATTGGTGTAAGTAGGCAATTTTACATTTTCTGTCCTTGTTTTTTTTTCTTTGGTCAGCCTGCACTTCTGTGTTAGTTTTGTTTCAGGTACCTTCTTAGCTGTTACAAAAGGCCCAGACAGTTCTCATTGTCCAATAAATAAGATTAATATAAAGGACACTTTGTGGTGTTTTATTTTTCTTAAAGCTGCACTGATTATTTAACAGTATTTACACTTAGTCATTTCAAACTTTTACTCAAAGGAAACTTACTGGGGTATACGCAAGTAACACAGGAAAGTAAACACACTGAAAGCAAAAAGCTAAGAGAAGAAATATTTCAGCTTTATAATAGGGTTTTTTAGGTGAATAGGACTGTTTGTCCAATATTGGAAGTAAGGCTGCTGAATGTTAGGCAGTTTGTTCCATCACTGTGGGACAACTGAGGTGAAAAGTTTTGCTTATGCTGGTGTATTGGCCATCATTCCTTGGCAAAGCACAGTGGGCAAGAGTGTTTATAAACCTGGAGCAGGGTGTTCAGAAAGGAAGGTAGTGCTGAATATATTGCTGCTTATTGACTGATGAAAAATGAGACATGCTGCTGCATATTAACAGTGACTAAGATGACTATAAAAAGGCACAATAGCAGTAGAAAGACTAACCATCCCCTCTGCTGTGCACTCATTGAATCTAACAGTGGATTAGATGACTATGTGCAAATAAGAAAGCAGGTCACTGGTAGTGATAAATCCAGAAAAATATAAACCACTTATGTTTCAAAAAGCTGTATGTGGTGTTTTATTCTATTTTGATTCACTGTTATGGGCCTGCAATCACAATTGAGCCTCTATAGCACTACATTAACATCTAGAAGGTGGACATAATAGAGCTTTCAGCACTAAAATACAAAATATTTCCCACAAGAGCCAAATCTAAAAACCTAAAGAAGAATGCCAATTGGATTCACAGTCTCCAAATGATTACCAGTGATGCTCCACATGCGCAAAATGTGCAGATACCTGCTTGCTAACACATCTGTCATAACACTTTTATACAGTAGTGTTGTCAGCTTAAAAGTTTGAGCTTTTAGAAGAGTTTTAAAGAGACACCTCTTTCTTACTTAAGCAGTAGATTCAATGCGGACTGCACCACATGGTAAAGTTATGATTAATATTATTGATTTGTTTAATTTATTGATATTAAAAGCTGGAGTATAATCACCCACCTTGGTGGTGAACTGGTAAAATCATTACCGCTTTACCACTAAGATGTGTTATATGTGCATCTCCTGCAATTAGGGTTATGCTTCTTAGATGAGCCCACAGAGCTCACACACACTTATGTTTATTGGTTCCCACCTGGACTTGATTTGGTAATGAAAGACATAAACAGGTGTAATCAGTCTATAATCAGCTCTAGAGGAATGTCTCTCATTATTGAGCTCAAATCTGGAGGCTTCAAGCACTAAAGGAGGCTGCCTTGTTGTTTACGGATGAGGTAATGTGTATTTATAAGAAGCACAGGAGCTTCTTGTAAATGCTAATGCACTAATACCCTGTGTGTGTGTGTATGTGTGTGCACATGTGTAAGTGGGTGTAGGAAATAATATTGTAAGAATGTTGATCGGTTCTTTCACTCAAGGTATCAAATCCGTCAGAGGCAAAGTGATGAGAGTTAGAACTACATTACATACACAACTAAGCACACAGTGGTCCTGTCTTTCATGCCTGTCCAAACTGGGTCAGGAAACAATGACTTGTCACCACTTGTGTTTCATGTGTGGTTAAGTAATGATATGTGGATGTGGAGCTGGGCTTCCCCCAAGAATTATAACAGTTATAACTGACAGTGACGCTTGTAATATACAGTGAAACAGTCAAAAGATTTGGTAAGAGCAGCAGTGCGACACAAACACTAATACTATATGACTTTACTTTAGCATAAATTTTTAGCATAGTTTATGCTGCTCACACTGTTACATGTCTTGTAGCTTCTTGTAGTTTCAGAGAGTTTAAAGTAGTCTTATTTATGATTTATGATTTCTTGATTTCTGGACTTCTGTGCAAAGGAGGTTTTTAGGAAGTGCACCCTATTAATTCTCACACCGTAAGCACACTGTGTCACTCAGAAACTCATAGGAGCTGACTAATGAAGGCATTTATAGATAATTGTATTGCTTGCAAATTTAATGAAATAATCCAAACAATCCAGTTTATTGATAACAAATCAGGTTCCTATCCAAGATGTTCAATGAATTGTTATTTATCATCATTAAGTGGTTTTATTACTACTGAAGCTGCTTGAGGCCCTTAACAAATGTGCAAGAAGTACTTCAAGTAGCAATACAAAGATGTAAAAATAGTACATATTACCCACAGGGCATTATATATTACTAAATAAAATAATGCATGTACAAGTACAAGTACAAGTACAAGTCCTATATTCCCCAATAAAAATAGCAAGTAATGTCTGCAAAGTATTCTTAATGATGCTTAAAATATGAAAAGTAAAAATACCTGTTATACAATAGTATACTGAACTCATTTTTTACTTTACTGTGGCGTAGGAAGTTGAGCAGTCGTCTACCAATCGTAGGATCAGTGGTTCAGGCTCCTTATGTCATAAGTCAAAGTGTCCTTGGGTAAGACACTGAACCCCAAGTTGCCCGTGATGAGTCAGGTCAGCTGCATGGCAGCTCTGCCAGCGGTGTATGTGTGTGCTTGTGTGAGTACATGGGTGAATGAGAAGCAGTGTAAAAGCGCTTTGAGTACCTATAAGGTAGAAGTAAGGTAGAGTGATTTTTAGGAGTTGAGTGTACACAGTGTTTTAATTTCCAGGGTTTTTTACAAGCACAAATAGCAACAATTTACACACTACAAATGAGCCTGAGTACATTGCACCTCATAAGCACGTCTCATGTCTACATTCTGAGTTTTTCCTGAATGACATGCCATATGACGCTATTTCCTCTCTTTGGCACCGAAACGGCTCGCAATCAGCAACTGTTAAGAAGTCACAAAACTGAAACAGAAGTTGAAAACGGAGGGAGAGTGGAATCTGGCACTACCCCATGTCTGTTTGGGAGACAGATATGAGAGTGAGGCAGAAAAAGACATATGGGGGGCGGTGAAGGACGTGACATTTTACAGAAGATCACTAGAAATGTCTTCCATTATTTAACACAATAAAAAGCTGTGTGCCTTCAGTTGTTATTATGAATAAATGGTGAAAAAATGTAATATAATGTAATGTAATATGAAAGTCTGACTGCTGGAATAAGGCCACTGCAATACACACACACACACACACACACACACACACTTTCTAGTGCCTCTCCTCTCTTCCCCCACCATACCCTCACCTCTTCTGGAAGACGATATGGGGGACCCAGATGTTACATTTCACTGGCCAATGGTGAGCAGAGAGGGGTTGGATTGGTGTGTACTCCCGATGCCCCTTCTTTTAAAAACGCTCCTGAACTTCTGTCTCCAACTCAACAACTCAGCTCACATGAGAAAGAGCAGCGACGGCGCTGCTTGACCAGCAGCATCAATCTCACCTGGCACACTGAAGCATTATGCTCAGCTGTGTCTGAAGGCTGAGAAATCAACTTTTTGTTTATTTCCTCTAGTTTATGTCATCGCTGTAGAAACCAGGGAAAAACAAAAAATCAACTGCAATTGAAAGCGTGGCATCATGTTGGAATTAAATAAAGTGGCACTCCTGCTGTCCTTCCTGACTCTGGGCCAAGGTAAGTAAAAACTGATGATTCAACTGTTTCAAAAATGATGCCAGAGCACATACAGTGTAAATTTTTAGTTTCCAGCACCTAATGAGAGACAGTTTCAACATAAAATTTCTTTCTTTAATTTTTCACGTCATTTTCTGTAATCACCTGCTTTAAGAAAGGACCAGTGTATGACCAGTCACATGTGTGCTAAAGCTGGCATAATACTAGTTTTCTAAGCTGAGGCCATTTCCCTGGGGATATCAGGAAATTCAGGGTGGGTTGAGAGAAATATCTGGTGGTGAGGTCATATGATACTGTAAGGGTATCTGTATGACTGTGTTTGTGTGTGTTATTTTATAGACCACCCCAGTACGGTAGTTCCTGATCTGTAATGTTGCCAGGAAGTTTCACCACTAGGCTAATCACCATGAGAGGAAGTTAAGATGAGGAGATTGTATACAGTGAACTCTCTGTGATCTTTCTCTCTGTGGTGTGTTTTAATCGAAGAAAAAGTGCTGTTGATGGCAAAATGCTCTGGTGTCACACACGCAACAATGATAACCTGCAGTTCGGTAGCTGTCACTGTCAGCAAACAGAAGGCCTGCTTTGTCGTGTCAGTGCAGCCATATAGTGCTCCACTGATTTTTATAATCTGGCAATAAGCCAAATGTTACATTTTTGATTACACAGTCTCAGTTTAATTCGCTGAAAGTTCACTGTGGTGAGCTGTCAGCTACATAGTGACATAAGCTTGATGTACTATTTCTACCACTTTACAAGTTCTTCCTGTTAAATTTCACTCATCATCCTTTAAAAGCTTATCTTTTCCTGAATGACACTGTTAGCAGCAGTTTTTCCAAAGCTGTTGCTTCTGACTGCCTCACAGCTGCTGTCCATTCTTTTTTTTTCTTTTACAGAAAACGAGTTGGTCTTTTATAAAAGCAAAGTATGAACACATCTTAATAGCCTCCATATCTTGTTGGACTTGGAACCCAGAGTTGTAAATGACTTTATGCCTGCCATTGATGTGTATATCAAAAGATTTGGTGCATAAAGATGGCAACTAACTAAAATGACTGACTCTAACTAGAATCTCATATAGCTACTGAGTGATGCTTTATAATAAATTTGAAAAAATAAATTTTATATTGTGTGCTGTGCATCTACATTTAAGTAAGTAAGTTTTTGTCCTCATTTCACCCTCAAATGCTGTGCCAGCATTCCCTGATGACATAAACCATGTCACCTTGGAAACAAGAAACAATAATCACAAACAAGTGACCCAGTTTCCCACCCGCTGGGTATGTGGTTGGCTAAATGAGAAAATGGAATAAAAGGGGATAAAGAGCACAGGTAGAATCACTTTACCGCCTTCTTTTCCTCCAGCATGTCACTCTTTCCTTTTCACTGTTTGATGGCCCTTTCATCACCCTCTCACTGCATTCAGTCCACCACTGGAGTAACAGCTGCATGTTTCCATCTGTCCATTTGTCTTCATCTGTTCACCTTTTGTTTCTAATCTTGATCTTACTCAGGTATTTCTTCACAAATACTTTCACCACCTTGCTCCCTTCTGTCTCTCACTAACTCCATCAAATACCCTCCTTTGCCTTTCTCCACCTTTTTCTTTCTGCCCCGCTTCATCAAACCTTCTCGTCTTGTTCTCTGTTATGCTCTTTGTAGAGTTTACAAATGTATGAGCTGTTTTCCTATTTAAAGGTGAAAGCTGTTGAATGCCCACTATAATGCAGAGGACATGATTACCTTTTAGCAAAATTCTACGGGGGCTAGAGCAGAGGCTCTATTAGCCTGGTCAGACTGACTGTATGGTATTGCTCTTCTCTGCTCTTCTCTTCTCTTCTCTTCTCTTCTCTTCTCTTCTCTTCTCTTCTCTTCTCTTCTCTTCTCTTCTCTTCTCTTCTCTTTGTCTTGTTTTGTTTGTTTTGCTTTGTTTTGTTTTAATTCTTGTTGCTGCTGTTGTTTCTTTCTTTGTTTGTTTTCTTGTAAATAGCATTAGCTTTGAAGCAAGTTACTGATGGTTTTTGGCTGTGATTGGTCAATAAATGGATTGTTAAAATCAAAAATCTCTTCTCTTCTCTTCTCTTCTCTTCTCTTCTCTTCTCTTCTCTTCTCTTCTCTTCTCTTCGTGGAATAAGTTTCAAGTAAAGCTAGATGGTGTAGTGAGCACATGAAAAGCCATTGCGAATCAGACACAGAGGCTAGTTCTCCAGATGCTGACCACTGTCTGCTCCAAACACAAAGCCGTCTGGCCAGTTGACTTTAATGACTGGGACAGGGATTACAATGGATCAAAAGAAAAGACACAAATACACAATTAATAACAACCTTCCCTTTCCTTTTATTCTCTCTCTGTATTTATGTGCACATGCATATGTGCCAGGATATTATTTTATTGCAGGGCTAATCAGCTGCTTTCAATTGAGCTATTTCCAGCTCCTGGCTCTGTACCTGAGCACAGGTGCAGAGGTTCAAGCGAGGACTTCCAAATATTTAAATACATAAATTCAACACTAGTCAAAAACACAAAGACTGTTATATAGCTTTGTAAATCCTTAAATCATGTGATTGATTTGCATCATTAGTTAATGTCAGGGACAAAAAATGCTGATTTCTAATGAGCTGCAGATGTTTTAGAGATCTGACTTTTTCAAAAGAAGGAATTTTGGGGTAAGGAGAGCAATGAATGCAGAGAGAAAGAGCAGACTCTGCTGAAACCACACACACCTCAGCGCAGAACCTAGCCAAACACACAAACAGCTTCCATATGAGATGGCAAATAGATCATCACATACACAAGAGCCCTCACACAAATACATCCACCCACATTCTTGAATTTATAAGGGAAATACCTCAGATTAAGCTAGGGTTGTCTAAGATCCAGCAAGCTACATTGACAAATACTGCATAATCTTGTTCTCTTTCAACTTAACTTTGTCCAGTGGGTTACATAACACAGGGACGGGGGTTGATGTTTTCACATCACTTTCTTGTAAAGATCTGGAATATTATGAACAGGATCCAGACCTTCTGTTTAAGCCTTGTCTCCCTTCCAACATACATCTGGCACAATATGCTGGTTGCAACCATTCTGTGTGAAACTTCATAAAGCCCCGCATCTTACTCCCTCTTCCTTACTTTGACAGCTTTTCTTTTTTTTTTTAAATAAAATTCTGGCAAAAACATAAAACTCCCACTCAGAAAATACAACAGAGACAGGCTGTTCATTGCAAATACATTGGTGGTTATTAATAGAAGATTTGCTTTTGTGTAGCCTTGCTGGGAGTACACCAACATTGTTAAATCCAGTGCAAGTCCTCTAAGATGAGACTTGAGGGTAAAGGTGAAGGGGATCAGGATGAAAGTGATGTAAAGAAGTCCAGTCTGTATGTTTTAGATGTATTCAGGTATTTGGGCCATGTGACTTTATATGGAACTAGATATCTTCTTTTAGACAAAATTAAAATGCATCTAAAATGCATCTGGCT
>OMLM01007931.1:20832-38395 GCA_900302695.1 Helostoma temminkii
ATCTGGCTGAAAGTCACTTGTGTGCTACTTGCTATTTACAATAGTTACTTTTATTTTTATATTTATATTTACGTATCATATTAAAATCAGCTGAATAAGCTAACTAATTTATGTAACCTGTTATTAAATACAAATATCCAGTCATCATGTTTTGTACTAAAGTGGTTTAACTACCTAATAAATTTGCTGTCATATCAGTTTCGCAAAATATGCAGTGACAACGTGATAGCAGATAGTGAATGAAGAGTGACAGCATTAGTCACTACAGCAAGTGCTGCTAGTTATTTTACATTCAAGACCCAACACACACCCTAGTAGTTGTAGTTATTATGTTTTTGTACAACTAAACTGCAATCAGAAATAGATTTCTGTATGGAACCTTTGTATGGAAATGTATTACTTTAAGCCCCTCTTTCCCTATACCCTTACAAAATAGTAGTATGCTTAAAGTTTATTTTATTAAGTATACTTCAAGTATACTACAAGTACAGCCAGTATACTTCTGTGTACTTCTAGTATACCTGCTAGTATACTATTTCAATACTTCTTGGGACTAAATCGGCCCACTTTTAAGTTTACCTCTGATAAGTAAAGAAAAAATACTGAAAGTAGACTTTTTGTAGTTTAAAAGAAGTATACTAATAGTATACTTGAATATACTTATTTTTCATAGAGGTATCCTACTCTGTTTAAATTAAATAGCTTGTGGAAGACTTCTCATAGGCAAAAGTAAGCTCAAAACAGTGGCTTGCCAGCGTTGAATGCTGTCTCAATAACAATACAGAGAGATGTCTGGTCCACATGAAAATGTGGGCTAAACAATAATTACACTTATTTTTGTCAAGTCTACTGCCGCAAAATAACATGCAGTCGGCTAAGTATTATGGTTACAGTACAAATGTAAACATAAACTGGTGCAATTGAGCCAGTCCAGAACAAATTAATGTCTTCTGGGGTTTTTAATTCTAAACAGAAAAATTGGGGTTAGATAAAAATAAAACGGTGAAGCATTAAAGTCCAAGAGACTTTATGTAACATGGGTACCCAGGTTCACAAAAGTATACATGTAACATCAGAACACAACCCTGCACTCTTTACCTGAACTTTGTAGCTCAACATGCAGCACCACCACTTGACTTCCTCCTTTGCTTGTCCTAATAACTATAGTCACTAGAGGGCTTGAATGTGCATTTCAAAACAACTGACAGTGTTGTTCTTCCTCAGAGCACAGTCTCTTGTTTTAATCCAGTTCATAGCTTCTGTAGCTCAGCCAGTTTTGTGTCTAAACCTTAACAGTGCTGTCTCATCAACTTGGATGATTTGTTGATTCCACAATATTACATTTACATTTAGTTATTTGGCAGATCATCCAGAGCGATTTACAAGTGAGGTACAAAGCAAAAATCAGGGAGAAAAACTGTAAAGCAAAGCGCTATCAGAAGAACTGTGCCTGTTTCATGAGATGTAAGTGCAGAAATTAATATTTTGGATGAAAGTGCATTTGAAGTGCAGTAACAGAAACGTTCTGCCTTCAGCAGTGTCCAGAATATTGGGAGTGAGATTGCTGACTGTGCAGAGTTTGGTAGCTCATTCCACCATTGTGGGACCACAGAGCTTTGTAATGGAATATTAGCTGTGAAAAGCTAATATTAGCTTGTATTATAAAGACATTTATGTAAGCAAAGCACAAAACAAAATCAAAGCAGATATGAACAAAGACACGGACAGACAAGATATAATGTACCATTGGGGCAATTTAGGGATTTAGTGCTCAAGAGGAAATCATAAGTTTTAACCCTGCTCCCCTTGGCTTGAAAAACAGCTGTTATTGCTTCTCAGTAAAGTACATTCATTCACATACCAGCTACATGAAGCAGTGCCCCTATAAAATGTATTGGCTTTTAAAATTCATAATGTGTTAACATTTTACTCAAAAGCACAATAGGCTCTGTGAGCCTGCCATGGGAGCCAGGCCAGTCCTGCCATAACCAAGGTCACTACCTCGTGATTCTCTTTCTGCTCTAGCTAATCTGAGCTTCCTCTTTTTAACTTTCTAAAACCATTAGTCACCTCATAAAACTTAAACAATCATTTGCTGCTTCAGTTTAATTATCAGACATCTTGAAATGATAATCAGGACTCAAATGGTTTTGTTGTGAATTCCCTTTGTTTTAGTGAGCGTGAGTGAGGAAGAAAAGTTATGTAACAAGAGCACAAAAAGTGCTTTATTCCTAAAAAAATGTTTCTGCTGAGTGTAGGGAAAGTAACAAACTTGCCAGAAGTTTGGAACTTAATGTTATTTAAGTGTAACAAAAATGTTGTTGGTACCCGTGGGCATGTGTTTCTCAAAGTTCAGTGTGATGACAATCCAGCTGTAAACTGCTGTCGCAAGACCACTGAATTAGTGTCATATTAACATAAGTTTTTTTGTCCACCAGAAGAAAAAGTTATGTTTCAGTTACTTTTAAAACATAATCAGCACAGACACCATCTGTGGGAAAGAATTGTGGAATTTAGTTGATTCTATCAACTAACTAAAGCTGCAGGCAGAGCCACATCTGCTCAGCAGATCATTGTGAAAGCATTTGCTTCTGTTTATCCGGTCATTCCAGTATATCAGACAGACAAATCTGATGTGGAAACCTAGCAATTCTTTTTAAAGCCGGGGGTATAAAAACACACAATAATCATATAGCTCAGCTGACCATCTGGGATACCCTAAATATAATGTATGCCACAAATATAATACATTTGTATACAGCAGATCTCTTTCTGTTGAGCCACTAGTCTTCTTTTGCTAAATCTTTTAGAAACATTAAGGCTTGAAAAGAAATGTGCTGGCATGACAATAAAGAGTGAAGTGAGCCATAAAACCAGCAGGGACTGGGATCGATACAGGTCTCTGTGCTGGGAGTCTCTGCTCATAAACTCAGCAGTGTCTCTCTGAAAGTGTTAAACGCTTTCACATATTATACACACGCATATGCACAAACAGACTCAGGCTGCATAAGCTAGTCATTGTTTCTGTCACGGACCATATTTATTTTTTCCACACAGCCCAAATGAAACTCAGAGATAAAATGTCAAGCAAACAAGTGACGTTCTTGAAAACATAAAAACTTTATACTTTAGGGAAATGAGTCATTACACTTCAAAGCTGAAGAGAAAACACACCACTGCGGTGGTTGCATAATGATGTTATAATTATATAGCCTTAAACTCAGAATATATGAAAACGTGTGTGCTGTGTGAAGTTTTCTGGCATGGCTGCTGGTTGATATGACTCTGCATGAACTGATTTGTCTCAGCTGGAATTTGATTAACATCTTCATCAGGGGCTGCTTGTTGACAAATCAAGGGAAGGGAGGATGGGAGGAGGACAAGCAGAAAGGGAGGACAATAAGATGAAGGATGAAAAGACATATGACAAAGACCATGGGGGAGATGACGGATATAAAGGATGTTCCATAGATAAGATGAAGGAAGAAGCAGACAACTAGAAGCAAGTACTGCACTATCACAGTCTGTCACTAAGGAAGTAAATATAGATATAAAAAGAGAAGGGGAAGAGGTGGGATGTGTAATTAAAAAGAGCAAAATGTGCTCAGACAGGATTATTGTATATGTGCGCCTGCATGTCTTTGTCAAAATCACTCTTTATTTTAGAGTTTATTATTTATTCTAAGGTTCCAATGATGCAATATTATATAGTTTTTAAGTAGAAAAAAGATCTCATAATTCCTCTTTATGCAACAGCTCCTCTGGCATTGAAAGTTTGAGCTCTTCCCTCACCACATGCTGTTCTGATTGGCCGGACTTACCCCAAAACATTGCCTCACCACTATCTTTTACTGGCTTGAATAATGTCTCAAAAAACTGTAAAGACAGATGTTCAGCTCACATGAAAACATGGGCTAAATAGTACACAAGTTTTTTGAAAGCCTACTGCATAAAGAGAATATGCAGTCAGCTTATGGGACTACTGTGAGATGTAGCTCAAATTAAAGGTATATGTTTTAACATACTACTGTTTGTCAACAGATCAGAACATATCTCAAAATCTGTTGCTGGCCTGTATCTGTATCCACTGTTGATTTGTGCGTTTGTCTTTGGGAAAAGTAAAGCTAATACTCTTTCACAATATGGTGTACATAATGGTGTAGAATCTTCAAACATATGGGCAATTATATTCTACCAGTGCTTTATGTCAAGAGCATTAAAAAAAAAAAAACTCTCAAAATGAAGCTTATTGGCCAGACTGAAACCTGGGAGTTTGACTACCAGCCAGCATGCTCAAGTTCACTTTAAGCTTTAGGCCTGTATGTGTATGTGCATTGCCTTCGGTGTACAGTAACAGAAAACAGAAAATATGGCAGCGGGGCTATGGTTACGGTTTTGGTTGGGATGTAATTGCAACTGGATTATGTTTTCTATAAACATAATGACCACATGTTCACAATTATTGTAAATGACAAGTTGCAAATATCTAGATACTGAACAAATTAATAAAATGTGCACCAGTGAAGTATTTTTGTATGCCAAAATATCTGACCTACAACATCTCATTTTCCTTCACATGAAAATATCCATTGTTGCTGTTTGTCCAGATATGTGAATGTAACTTTCTAATGCTTTTTCTTAAGGTTGGCTTCAGACACACACAGCTCTATGTTAAGATCAGGAAAGGTGATGGGCTGAGTAATTGAGAAAAATCAGACAGTTAATTCAAGCACAACGTGAATTATATATATTATATAATATATATATAAATTAAATAAAAACACGATCTTTCTCAAATCCTAACCAAAGTACTTTTCTTGCCTACAGCTAACGTTACACAGGACCGTGGTGTCAAACGTGGGTCTGTGGCTTGTCAGTCATGTACATCATATGCTCTCCATGTGTTAATGATTCAATATATATGTTTCATCATAACTTGATGCTTACATTTGCTACAAAAAACGTGATTGTGGTTGAAGTTTAGTTGCATAGGAACACAGCTGGCTATGGAGACAAACCAAAACCTAATCAATACGCACTGTCCATCCACAGACCCATAAAATAATCTATCAATATACAATACATTTTCAAGATCCATTTATACTCCAAAACAGTCACAATAATGTGGGACTGTACAACCTCTGTCATATCCAAACCAAAGTTATCCTGTCACAATATGATGTTATTTATATTGAAAGTATGCATGCTTTAATGTGCATACTTTGATATATGATATGTGCTTATTTACACAATGGACTCACTCACACACAAGTTGTTCCGAGTGGCGTTACCTCCCTATAGCAGGAAGAAATACCCTACATGCAATTGGCAGTGTCTTGACAGAATGACCATATGTTCCTCAATGCCACCACCATGTATTTAATGTTAACCTCAAAGCAATCTTACATTCATAACTACTAAAAAGAACATAGATATTCTACTCTAGCCCTGCGATGGACTGGCGATCTGTCCAGGGTGTACCCTGCCTCTCGCCCATATGACAGCTGGGATAGGCTACAGCATGCCCGTGACCCCTGCGGGGACTAAGCGGTATAGAAGATGAATGAATGAAATATACCGATTCCTTCATAAAAAACAGACTGACCCTTTGTTTCATATTCAGATGTTTCTCTATTTTGCAGGATCTGTGAGGACCAGGAGCCAGTCAGACAGAAGCAAGAGGGTGGCCATCAACGCTTTCATGGATGCACAAACAACAGGTACCAAATTCAGCAGAAATATTCAGAGTATGTATGGTAGAAAAAACTGAGCAGAACAGTGAGAAGATGTGAAACAAAAACACTTTTTTTAAAAGCAACATGTGTTATACTTGCCCACTGTTAGCAATAAAACTGCAGTTACTATGACATGTAAACATACAGCCATGATACACATATTTTTCCATTAACATGACAGGATGTCATTATATCCAATGTCTATTGTGTGTAAGTGAAAATAATACCCACTGTTAAAATCCCCTAAAGCCTCAGAATTGCATGTATAAGTAAAATAAAGAAATGTTAGTTAGAAATTCCATTAAGTTTGTTGATGAGGGTGTGAAACATAGCTGTTTCAGTCTCAAGTAAGCCACCACCACAAAGATCATCTGTGCCAGAGACATGTCTGTGATGTTTTACATTTTAAAATTAGAATTTGACTTAATAACTATTAGTACACCGAGCACCACTTATTTATTACAAATAAGTTATGCATTATGCTATGAATGAAAAATACTCTTTCAGTATGATGCTAATGCATTCCTTTTAGATTTAATTACTCATGTTTTCCTTGGGTAAAGATTTGGAACATGGAGCAGACTAAAAACAAACTAGACAATATTCCTCATCGGTCAAGCTGGAGGGGTTTGGAAAGAAACTGACAATGCAAAGCTCCCTGGGGTTATGAAATTAGTTTCAAATGGCAGTAGCAGACCTCCTATTAAAGTTTGTAGCCCATCCCTGCTGTTTTCATCCTGCTTGCTTTTTCTTGGTTATGACCCATGCCCTCCTCGCCATTCTAAGTCTCTAGTCCTAATTCCTAATTTTGGTTTTCATCCATGTCTCCCTTACTTGTGTCTCCAGGTGTGACAGAGTGGACATCTTGGTTCAACATTGACCATCCTGGGGGGAATGGAGACTATGAGCGCCTAGAAGCAATCCGTTTTTATTACAGGGAGAGAATTTGTGAACGACCCACAGCTATGGAGGCCCGCACTACAGACTGGGTGGCAGCATCAGACACTGGAGAAGTTGTCCACTCCAGCCTGGAGAAGGGCTTCTGGTGCATCAACAAGGAGCAGCCCTACGGCCGTGTCTGCTCTAACTACCACGTCCGCTTTCAGTGTCCCCCAGGTAGCTCTGATGCCAGCAGTCAATTCACAGATATGATCAATGCAATAATCAGATACATGAATACATATTTCAAATGCTTTTAAGGACTAAGATGCCTCAGTTATAAACCCTCTCAGCTGTTTACAGTCTGCCAGGGTGTATAACTCGTTCACTTCCTGTTTCTGCTCGCCAAAAAGCAGCAAACACCACAGCTTTTCACAGAAACTCACTTTCTGCTCTTTACTTTGTGTGTTCAGTGCAGAGCTATTGGACTGACTGGAGCGAGTGGGGCGCCTGTTCAACCACTGTTTGTAATGATGTAGGCATCCAGGTTCGCCAGAGGAAATGTGTTAGCACTCAGTCCATGCCTCTCCTCTTGGTGCCAGCATGCCAGGGGCATCCTTCAGAGAGGAGGGAGTGCTCCACCCCTCCATGTATTGGTGAGAATCACAAGCTTTAACAGCACCTAAATTATAAAGAGTGAAAAAGGATCACCTATGAAACATCATAAATAAAGCACAAAGGTTTAAGCTCACACAGGTTAAGAGTACCCACTGTCAGTTTAGTAATGCAGACACAAATATTACTTCATTCACTGTAAACCTTCATTAAAAACCCACTAAAGACAAGACAAGAAACAAATGCGACTACTGCTGTATGGTGCAAGTATGGGGTATTTAACAGTGTTTGTAGACGCCTACTGTTTATACGAAATCTTTGGTTCGAACATGGATCATTTTTATATGGTTACCATAACAATATTGTGCACTTACTGTAACCGCTATTGTGCACTTAACTTGTACAGATGGCTGGCTTTCTGTTTGCAATTATATTTACACTAACATAACAGAGTTTATTTTGAAATCCGGATGTAGCTTACTGCACACACAGTTTGAGCTAGCTCTACAGACTAAATGTTTGCAGTCAAAGTTTTGTTAGTTAAGTTACAGTATATGACCAAATTGTACTTCATTTTCTCAAAAGTCCACAACTGTTGCTTATTATTTTTGCCATGAAATGCTTTAGTGTTTAGTGTAACATCTGCCTAATGAATGTTACACATGTAGTAGTTTAACTGCCTTTCTCTCTTTCATGGTGTTTTCAACACTTATGGGAAACTTGAAATTTGTCAGCCCCATTCTACACTGGGTGGAGGGCAAAGGCTTTGGGATGCAGCTGTGTTTTGCAGTTTAGTGAAGTTGGATCAGCTGTATTTGCACTGTCAGTATGTTGCCATGCTTTAACTCTGTTATGTTGCAGACACTGCACTGCAACTGTACAAACTAACATCAACAAGAAAAAGTCATTGGAAGTTTGTCAAAACACAACATAATTTTAGGCAGTGAAAAGATTTGAATTGAAAACAATTTTAAGTAAATAAAAACAAGTAAAAGGTATATTTTTATTTAAAGCTTAGCATTTTGACATACATGTTTTATTTTTCAATTTAGCTTTTTTCAGTACTAATGTTTTTGTTCAAAGCCAATTTTTTTTTCAGTAATGCCAACTGTGTTTTCAATGCCAACTTTTATTTTCAGTGCCAAATGTTAAAGTTAGCTCCATACAGTCTCTGATTTTGCCAAAGTTGTGCATAAATTCGGCACAGCAGCATGACTTCATTAGTGATTCTTGTCTCAGCCCACAGGGACAGGACGTGCTTGTTTAATTAAAAACTCACAACATTCCTCTCTGTGTATGTGCTCAGCTAAGTGGAGTACCTGGGGACAGTGGGAGACATGTTCAGTGACTTGTGGCGGAGGCCGCAGGATTAGGAGGAGAACATGTGTGAGGACCTCACTGACAGCGCAGTGTGCTGGACGACCTTTTGAAATACAAAAGTGTGGGAAGAGTCCATGCCCAGGTAAAGAAAAGTTTTAGTATCTTTTTGTACTCTTTTATCTTTTTGTCTTTATCAGCCCGTGTTCATGTCTATTCTTCCTAACAGCCAAATGTCAGCGTATGTGCACTGAGGGTCACCCCAGTGAGGACTGCAGCCGCTGTGTGTGTGAAGGCCATGTGCTGCATGGAGAAGTACACAGTGTGACTGGTGTCCCTGTAGTGGGAGCCTGGGTGGGATTGGCCAGCCAGCCCAAAGTGATCAGTGCTCGCACAGATGCTAAAGGACAGTTCATGCTCACTGGAGTGTGCTCCTCAAGCTCGACCTTGATCTTCATTAGGAAGGACAAGTTTTCTCCTATTACTGTCTCCCCCTATAGTAACACCACTGGGTTGTCCTGGGTACGGGCTGTTCTCAAATCAGCTGGTGAGTACTGATAAGAACTGTGATCCACATATCTGATTTGTCACAGGGTTTATGCCAGATGTCCTTCATGATGCAAGCCTTGCCATTTATCTGAGCTCGGAACTGGCACTAAGAGATCGCAAGCACTGGCTTCTTCAGCTTAAGTGGCTAATTTAGCAATAGGAAAAATAATTTTAAATATTGTGAGCTTTTTTTTCTTATATGAGCTATTAGTATAAGCTAATATTATTATTATATTGTTCCTCAGAGCTAATAAATCTTCTAATAATATTTTAGGAAATTGAGAAAACTACACCATAAACAGACCGGCCTATTGTAAGGCTTTGGATTATGTAGTACTAACTTAACTTAGTTGCATGAAAGCCAAATTAAAACTGTGTGGTGCTTTTTAAAGCATAAATCAAGGATACCTTTTATAAACACAGAAACCAAAGAGAATAAAGTGTACTGTTTGACTGTGTGGCACTGTTTACAGTCAAAGTGTTTAGGGTTTGCTCCTTTCTGCTTTCCACAGAAAAGCCGTACATTGTCAAGCACCCAGAGGACAAAGTGCGTTATGAGGGGGGACGGGTGCTGTTGTGCTGCAAGGCATCAGGATCTCCAACACCAAACAAATACTACTGGTGAGATGATTACCAGTATTGATACATTATTACAGTTTTTTGCTAACAAACATTGGTCAATACTGAAGTCACATTGTCAAAAATCTTCACACAGTCAGTAAAACAGAAGTCCATGTGGAGCGAACTGTGAATCACTTTTCATTGCTTTCAAATAAAATGCATTCAGTGACCACAGTTACCAAAATTCATGAACTCCTTTCTCAGTCAGAGACCATCCCCTGCAAAACACTATACTGTTGCAGAGAATTTTTTTTTAAGAAGAGCTCTTAAATATAGCTGGAGCAAACTGTGCAAAAAGTGAAAATGATTGACCAAAATGATTGGCTGAAGGATGCTAAAAGGTAAAAGAAATATTTTGTCATTTGATCCATTGTTATAGCTGTTTAAATTATTGATTAGTGTAGTAAAATTAACAGAATAAAGCACATATATCTAAATACAGTTGTTACTATCACAATCAGAATCAGGATGTGATTAATTGCTGTATGTTGTATGCTCACACGTACAAGGATTTTTTTTGGTGTTGAAGAATACACACAACAGTACACAGGACAGTATCATACATATAGGAATAGAAAATAATAATGTAGAAAGGTAGACATGTAGTCAGACATGTAGACTTCAAAGAGTGATTGTAGAGCATCTGAAGCAGCAGGGGACTTCACACAGCTCCAATGATCTATTGAAGGTACACGTGAAGATGGGGGACAGCTGGTCCGCACAGACTTTCAGTCAGGCAGGTGAGGCTCCATCTGGACCCAAGCCATCCTTGTCTCCCATTTCTTGAGAACTGGACACACAGACCTTAAGAATACTTCACATACAGATGCCATATATTCTAATGTATTGTATAACTCTACAATTTTTAAAAAATGTTCAAAAGAATAAAACATTTGCTTTATGTCTTTTTTTCTCTATTAACTATTTTTTAAGGTACCACAATGGGACTCTGCTGGACAGAAAGTTGTACAAGTATGAAGAGGACCTTGTATTGCGAGACCTAAAGCTGGAGCAGTCAGGACAGTATTACTGCAAAACCAGTAGCCCTGCAGGCAGTATCAAGTCCTCTCCAGCCTTCCTCACTGTGATTGGTATGTACCGTATAGTCAAACACATTTAACTGAGAAAGTAAAACAAAACATCAGAAAATGAGGTTATTTAGAAGCAGAAATTGCACAAAAATGGCACCATGATGTAATACAAAAGGTATTTCATATCATCAACTGTAAAATAAAATAAATTATTGTGATGACAGCAAGCAGCACAGAGGAATTCTAGTTTAACTTAGGGTGGCTGCTGCCCCAGTGCATTTGACAATGACATACTGCATTTAGTCAAAGTTCAAGACTGATGCAAGCAAAAGCACTGATACATTTTGCTGTACTAAGAGCAGCTGCCTCGTATTGAGTAGACACTTTAAGAGGAATGCCAGCACCGAGTTCCTACCAAGTGATCCACCAGCCATGTCCATGCATTAAAATGGTTCAAAAACTCAAAACAAAACCTGTGTGCTACAACAGAGACAGACAGAAAGAAAACCTTGAATGCAAAGAAAACTGGAAAATAAAATTATTAGTCCTTGCACAAGTTGGCTGTGCTTGGAGGAGTATGTTTTTATTATGTTTCCATTGGTTGAAGCTATGGTGATGGACACTGCAAAACTCAAACGCAAGAAAAACTTGCAGTTTGCTTATATGCTCAAGGTGCTTGCTAGCTAAGACTCAGATTAACAAACATAGTTTTCACTGAAGAATGCTAAAGCAATATATCTCAAGCTGCAGACAAATCTCTACACTCCAAGAGTCATAATGGCAGGACACGCATGTAAGCAGGACAACACCTGCTGCTCACAGTAGGATGTCAAACATTTTAAGACTTCAGCAGTTTCATATCACATTTTACATTATGCAGATGCTTAATTTGATCTGCCTTAAAACATTCAATTATGTTACTCAAAGTTATATTTTTTTAATCAAAGAAAACGTATAGCTCAGTTGGCAAAGCCATCAGCAAACCATTAAAAGTATTTTATACACATCTCACTGCTCCATGTGTCTGGATTTATTGACTTGGAGAAGGGGAGCTTAAAAAGGATACTCAGTTATGATATTAAGCACATTAGTTACTGTGCCAGTTTATGGGTCATTAATTGTTCTTTCTTCCCAACTCTGCACAGGGGGTAAAAACATTTTCTTTTCAATTTTATGTATAATTACCCTTTCATGCTCATTTACCATGCAAATTGGCCAATCATAGCTACTAGACTCAGGATATGCACACATGTATGCACACACGTGTGAGTTCCAGTTTATTCATTTTACACTTGTACACCTGTTTCACTCATACATCAATATACAATTCCCTAGTGCAAAGCAGCTAGGATAAAAACATTCATGTCTTTAAGATGGAAAGGCTATGTTTATTTCTAAATCCAAAGCAGAGTCATAAGGGCACTCCATACAATTATATAAATGTCTCATTTATACAAATGAGTCAAATCAACATTAGCTCAATGTAATTTATTGTTTAATTTGCAGCCAAGGGAACGCCGGCATGTAATTCCACCCCTGAGGTGCACCTCATCAGACTGCCAAGTGATTGTGTTCAACCTGGAACTAACTCCAAGCACTACAATGCTGGTCGCTGCCCTCACAACCAATGTGCTGGCTCTTTAGACTATGATATGCGCTGCAGAGATGGAGGTGGATTCTGTTGTGGTGTTCAAAGTATGGAAAATAAAATCATTGCCTGTGGGAGCTACAACCTTCCTATCCGGGCTGTGACCCAATGTGGCTGTCAAAAATGTGTACAGCCAAATGTGCTGGTTCGTGGCAGAGTAGTCACAGCTGACAACGATGAGCCTCTGCGTTTTGGACACATCTACATCGGTAAAGAGAGGGTAGGCACCACTGGATACCAAGGAGGTTTCACTTTACAAATTGCTCCAGATACACAGAGATTAGTGGTAAATTTTGTTGACCCCGCTGAAAAGTTTCTTGACACTCCTAAGGTGTTCATTTTTGACAAGAAGGGTGGATCAGTTTACCATGATGTGAAGGTGATGAGAAAGCAGACACCAATAATTATCAATGCAGGAGAGACCAACTCTATAAACCTGGGAGAAATTAAAGGGGAAGACCCCATTGGTCAATTGGTCATTCCTCCCAATTCATTTCATAAGGACAATGGAGAAATTTATGAAGGCTCCGTAAAAGCCAGTGTCACATTCATCGACCCAAGAAATATCACCATGGCAGCTGCAGCACCTGGTGACCTTAACTTTGTAGACGATGAAGGAGACATGCTCCCTTTAAGGACCTATGGCATGTTCTCTGTGGACTTCAGAGATGAGACCAACAAGCAGGTACTTGGAGCTGGAGCAGTTCAAGTCCTCCTTGACACACAGCATGTCAAAATGCAGGAGCACATTCCCAAAATGAAACTGTGGTCTCTAAATCCAGACACAGGAGTCTGGGAAGAAGAGGGTGACTTCTCCTACACCACAACAACTACTAGTGGTCATGGGAGGAGCAAACGAGAAGAGCGCACCTTCCTCATAGGAAACATGGAGATCAGAGAACGTAGACTTTTCAATTTAGATGTGCCTGAAAACAGACGCTGCTACGTCAAAGTTCGTGCCTACATGAGTGACAAGTTCCTTCCTAGTGAACAGCTGGAGGGCGTTGTGATCAGTCTAATAAACTTGGAACCCAAACCTGGTTATTCCTCTAATCCTCGGGCATGGGGTCGCTTTGACAGTGTCATAACTGGACCAAATGGAGCTTGTTTACCAGCTTTTTGTGATGCCCAGAGGCCCGATGCTTACACAGCTTATGTCACTGCAATGATGGGTGGTGAAGAACTTGAGGCAGCTCCCTCTTCCCCCAAGATGAATCCAAACATCATTGGAGTGTCTCAGCCATATCTAGATAAACTAGACTACCAGCGCTCAGACCATGAGGATCCAGCTCTAAAGAAAACAGCCTTCAGAATTAACCTGGCAAAGCCTAACCAAAATAATCTTGATGAGACCAATGGACCAATATATCCATATCAGACTTTAATAGGTTGTGAAAATGCCCCAATCGATGCTAATCACTTCAGATTCTTCAGAGTGGAAAAAGACAAGTATGAATACAATGTTGTTCCCTTCGAGGAGAATGATTTGACCACATGGACAGGAGACTACCTCTCCTGGTGGCCTAATCCCCAAGAATTCAGAGCATGCTTCATTAAAGTCAAGATCCAAGGACAGAAGGAAGTTATGGTCAGGTCAAGAAATCTAGGAGGAACACACCGGGAGACTAAAGGCAAACTTTACGGCATTAGAGACATTCGCAGCACCCGGGACATGAGAGAAGCCAACACCTCAGCAGCCTGTGTGGAGTTCAAATGCAGTGGCATGTTGTTTGATCAAGCTGAGGTGGACAGATCCCTCATAACAATCCTTCCACAGGGGAACTGTCGGAGGATCAACACCAACAATCTTCTACAAGAATATCTCATCAAACATCCACCAGTTGCTCAAAACAATCAGTCCCATGCGTTCACCATGTTAGCCCCTGTTGATCCTTTGGGACACAACTATGGCATCTACACAGTCACAGACCAGAATCCAAGGGTGGCCAAGGAGATTGCCATTGGACGCTGTTTTGATGGAACATCAGATGGTTTTTCCAGGGAGATGAAGTCAGACTCTGGTGTGGCATTGACTTTCAGCTGTCCAGAGAGGAAAATTAACAGAGAAAGTCTCTTCCAGCGTCTGCAGACCAACCCAGGTCAAACACTGTCTCAAATGGCAAGGGACATGAGGGAGTTGGAGGGTCTGCAGGTGCAGCGGTCATCCAGCCGAGTGGTTGCCTATCCTTCAGAGCAGCAGGGCAGGACCCAGAGTCGTAGGGTTAGTTCTTCAACCAGGCGGAGAATTTCCATGCGCACACAGCAACGCCAGTAGATGTACCAAGAGGTAAGATTAGATAAGACAATTTGATGCATATTTACACTAAAAGTCAGAATAATTCATATGTCCTTTTCATTTCTAGGTGCAGTCAAGACTGATAATGTGGCATCATGCCAAACAAGTTAAAGTTGTCTTTTAGTAATGAGTATGAACTTCTTGAATACGAAATCACAAAACTGAAGGAAAAACCAGTTCAGCAAAATCATCGAGTGGGACTGAAGATATTAATTATATTACTTGAAGGGTTTGGTATGTTCATTTTTCCTTCCATCCTAAAGGACAACTATGATTTATGTAACACAGTAACTGGAAGTTATTTAATTGGCTTTGGTCTAATTTTATAAATGAACAGACTAAATTGATGGTTGAGAATATAACCTCTAGTTATATTAATTTGTGACATTCCACCTTCCCAGCAGTGGATTTCTTTGCACACTTGGTGTTAAAACAAACCTTCAAATACTGAAAATACTGTGCCAACCCCCAAACACTTCATAATTTGACATTGCTTTCCACTGAACTCAAGCTTTTCATGACCGCTTTGTCATCTGCTGCAGACACACAGCCAATTTTCTACAAACTAGGAACACTCAAAAGAGACAGCACAGTGTTGCATGCCACCCAGGGAACAGCATATGCTTTCAGACATGCTTCTTAATGCTTTTCATTAGCATGCCACATTGGCTGTGATTCAGACAAACATCCTTCCACACCTACTCAGAAAGTGCAAGACTAAGGTATATGCCAACACAAGCATAAGTCTCACTAGTAGCAGGAAGTCTAAAATGAGGATAATTAACTGCACAGCATGACACAATTTCCCTATGTCCTCTGCAATCAATTGCTAAAAGTTCCTCAAAATGCAACATTTAATTTTCTGAGTTACTGAGGCTCATTAGACTGTGTTTTTTGTTGAGTAATGAGCAACCTTTGTCTCTTGAAGTGCAATAACCATGTAGCATAATTTAACTTGAGAATTCTTCAACAGTATCATGTAACAAAGAATTACAGCACATACAAAGAGCTACTGGTGAGTGAAAGAACCATTCTTTCAGTACAAGTGACAGGTAGTGTGGTTAAGAAGATCTTAAAAAGGCGGTGTGATTGATTTCAAGCAAATAATTTAATTGCCAATTCGCTCTCTGAATTGCGTGGAATATATTAGCTTTTTATGCTCTGCTGATTTTTCACTACAGTCTTTTCAGAAAGTTCGGAAAGTAGTCTTGCGAGTTAATGCGAGTTAAAACTCTCAGCTTCTACTCTTTAATAACAAAAACCACTAAATCATTCATATACTGTACGTGAGAATGGAAATTATTAAATTGCTTCATCAGTGTTGTTAATGTGACATCAAGATAAAAAATATCAGCCTATTTTAATTCAAGTCTATAATTGGATGAAACTTATCCTTACTGACAAAATGGGCTCTGACAGACCCACAAGACAAACTCTTCAAGCTGAACTAATCCAAAAACAAATAAGAAAACACTGAACCATGAGAGGCTCACAATTAAATATGAGACTGCTGTTAATTAGAAAATAAATTACATATCCTCTTGAGAACAATTAAAACAGTCACACCTGAGTTTCATAAACAGCCAAACAAGGTACCAGAAAACGAAGGACGAAGTTAAGTAATCAACAATATACTGAGCCCAAGAGGATTATGGTCACATATGCTATATGTAATACCATATGGTATTTACCATCAGTATTCCTAGTGCACAGTAGTTGGGCACACTTAAAAGAGTAATCTCTTTCTATTATGTACTATGAGCAGCACACTCCAGAAAAACATTACAATTATGAAAAACAGAGAATGACAGCTTTCGAGACTTTTACTATTATCACTGACCTCTCTAATAACAGGTCTGTGGGCTATCAATAACAGAACAGTTCAAATCTCCAAATGAAAACAAATGTTTCCCACTCTGCATGTAAAATACGGATTGAATCCAGGTGTGGGATGAGATACTGTAAGTCCTAGTTACAATGGTGCGTGATGTCAGCTGTGTCGGCCCAACAGCTGTAGAGCAACTGGGGGAGTTGTTAAACCAAAGACATCAAAAGAAAGAACAGCGAGATTATCCAGTGAAATTAATCATTTTTGGGTACTGTTTGGAAAAGGAAAATAATAGTGGTCTTGGCCTCACAGTCCATCACCCACAGAATCTATGGCCCTGAAAGTGGTTGCATATGCAATAATGAAAGAAAGCTTTGACAGAAGAATTGGCTTAGTTATCAGGGGAGTTTGAAGGACAAGGTAACACCAACAGCTTGAGTAAACCATAATGTAAGGCTTTGAATGTGAATGTAATCTGGGTTCTCCAGTTAGGTTGTCTTTGGGGGAACTTCAAAGGAGATTAAAGAACCTCTGCAATGTTTGTTTTAATGGCTTAGAAAAAAGTTTCCAAAGTCTTTAGAATGAAATAACAATAGTTTGTCTGAATCCAACAGATAAAACACACTGTAACCATTAATGTTTAATGCAAACAAAATACTTACTCACTGAACCTGTGTGGGAATGTCAGCAGTAGTATTGAGTTTACATGGTTATTCAATATATATCACGCATATGGCTTATAAGAGCTTTATGTGTTTTTTACACCTTAAAAGGAGTTGTGTTCAACAGGTCAGGAAATAAAATCCACAACCAACAAAAGTTGTATAATTTTTCTGAAGTAAATATTCAGAAGAAATTGAATAAGGGCATTTATCAGAATGTTGAAATGCTCCTTTAATGACTAAATTGACAGCCAAAGTTTAATAGGTTTGACTTGAAACTGATTAATACAAATTAATTTCTTATCAAATACTCATAATAATACTGTCTCATTGTTTCCGTCTATTTATGTTTACTTTTTACACAATAGATTTTCTCTTCTGA
>OMLM01007931.1:38415-69115 GCA_900302695.1 Helostoma temminkii
ATTATTTAGTGTGTCATCCTTGAACCTGAACACCACTTTTTGGAGTCCACAGAGGTAGTTCCTGCACCTGTGTTCCACAAAACCATACTTAGCTCGAGTAAAAACTACATAAACAAACTCTTAATAATCTTCTGTCAACGCTTAAATATTGCATGGTAATGCTGTTCTTTGTTTTTCTCTGAATTAAGTTTTTATGTGTAAATTGTGCATTGTATTAAATCTACTATAACTGTACGAACAAGAAACTGTAAATAAATGATTTTGTGTACATTTTGTGATTCATATTCTTTTTGGTTATCTATTATGTATGAATAACACACTGAAAAGTCTAAAATGCTAACATTTCTGAAGATATAAAAGATGGGTTTTATGTCAAATTTGTAAAAAAATATATCACAATAATGGTAATACAATTATTTTATTTGTGAGTTAAATAATATACAAAATGACAGCTTTGAAAAATAAATAGCATTTAAACTTACAAAACACTGCAGGCTTACAACAGTTATTTAAAAAACAGGGTGGAAACACAATTCACAATGAAACAAAGAAGTTACAGCTGAGCATATGAGCAGTAATTTGGGAGACATAAAACACAGTCTGAGATAAACGCAGGTTCCCTCAGTATCTTCAGTTGCTGCATCTTACTGTGTGTGACCATTACCCTCTAGCTGATGACTTACAATGCTCCCATAGAGACACAGTTTTAGTCACTGGAATTATTACTGTAAGTTGCACAACAGGGGACACAGCAAGGAGGAAAACATTATTGAGCCACACTCTCACTGACACCTTCTTCACTGGGCTCTTGTGCATCTGCCAAAAAATTAAGCTGACAGAATAAATAGTGAGTTACTGCTTTGACCAGCACACCTGCATCAGTGCGCGCATGCACACGCACACACACACACAGAAAGTTAGAAAAACACATTTTTCTTCAGTCAGTGGTGCATTTTAGGTCACGAACCTTTCTCTGGCGCCTTAACTGTTCCTTTTATATGGCATTGCGTCAGTAACAGACAAACCAGTCTGTGCAGAGTGCAGAAATTAATAGAAATGCTGACGGAGACTTCCTAACACCCGACTGCCATCGGTTGTAATTGCAGTGCCCTTGCTGGAGCTCTATTCAGGTTAAAAACTCTCAGAAAAATTCTAAAAGTGAGTTTCTGTTGTGTGACTTCACTGGAAGTGTCTAAATTCATCCAAACGCCACAACTCAACAAGTGTGGCTGCTTGTCTGTCGCTGTCTGCCACCACATGAAAAACATCATGGGTTATAATGACTGTGCAACTGTTTACTCAACTCAAATATTAGTAGTTAAAAGACACTGTCGTCAGGCTTCACTACCACACAAAAATGAGTTGAAGCTTTATAGTCACCTATGCAAAAACCTTTTCTCTATTGCTTATTCCACTGGCACTGACTTAACACAGTATTTTTCATACATTGCAATGATTCCTGTTACCTCCAACCAGACAACAAAACACAAAGGCTTCATTTTGACTGTTACTGAATTTGAATTCATGCCATAATAGGAACCATGAGTTGTTGAAACTAGACAAAACATTTGATCAGTTTTGTATGTCCAAACAGAAACTAGGTGCAGCAAGACTGGATGGGTTTGACTGAGATGAAACACACAGCTGACTCACCCTGACAGCTTTTAGCAAACAATGTAGTGGTATTTGAGTGACCAAGTGTGTGTTTGTGTAAATATATATAAAAAAATAGTATTGTATTTGTGAGGAATACTTGAGACATAGAATCATCAGGAAGTTAAATTGAAGTGAAATGCTTTTATATTCCAAGCAATCGAATACACACCAGTCAAATGTTTGGACATATGTAGGAATGACCATGTTTTTCATAAAAAGATCTTCAGCTACAACACAATAATTTCTATGTGAATGCAGATTTTGACTGGTAGTGTATGCTGTTTAGATATAACTAATATTTTGCTACTGTTTGGAGGCTTATCAAGACCGTAAGGTACCATCTTTTAATGGCCAGTCTCTGTGATGAGTGTCTAGGAATTCCAGTAAGAAAAACTATTTAATGATGTCATGTCCTCTTCTGACAATCCTCTTGATATGGTCCTGAGATCACAGCAATGAGAAAATGAGAGATAAGGCTCAGGAATGTTGCTTTTGTGGAACAGCCAGAGTGAGGTCTTACAAGCGATGTGGCAGCCGCGCTGAGGTTGTTCAGCTCTTCTGATCCACAGGAAAGGGCTGCAAGGAGAGACGACTGGCGTGTTTCACATAGACATTGCCGTCCTTGAGCTTGACTTCATACACTTGTTGCTGAAAGAGCAAAAACAGACCTTTGAACTGGAAAATGGAAAAGAAACACACTGCAACTGCAGCTACTGTAAAAGTAATAAGAGCTTTGACAACACCTTTATATGTCAAAGTAAATTTAATATGTACTACATATCTACTGTATCTACTTTAACAAACTAAAAAGGCTACAAACATGAAAACTCTGACTTCAGTGATCGACCAACCAAACATTTGTTTGGTACATTTTTTGTATCGTTTGGCATTGCAGCAGTTTACGTGCACACACACACACACACACACACACACACACACACACACACACACACACACACACACACAGGAGATCAGGACTCTTACTGGTGCACCCCTAAATTTTGTGTCTCTGAACCCTTTCTGTTGTGTCTAGGTACACTGTCCTGCCTCATCACCAAACATCTTCTGAGCTTCAGCTTCATAATCAAATAAATAAATAATTTTGCCTTTCGCAATGGCAAGCAGCCCAGGTCCAGAGGCAGCAAAGGAGCCATAAATCATGATGCCCCCTCCACTGTACTGCGCTATCGGCATGATGTTTTCATGCTGGTGGGCAGTTCTCCTATAATGCCATATGGAGTCATGTGTATCCCCCCCGAACAATTCTACCTTTATTTCATCTGTCAAGGTGGTCTTTAGCAAATTACAAGCAGGCTGCCTTATTTTGGTTGGAGGGCAATGGCTTCCTCTATGGTGTCCTGCTATGGATACTACGGCTGTTCAATGTTTTGTGTTTGGCTGACTCATGAACAGAGATCGTAACCAGCCCCAGTAAATCCTTCATGTTTTTACCTCATTGAGCTTTATGTGTAGTGTCTGATCAGTGGCCCAGCGTACACTTCTACACAGAGTACCTAATCATTTGCATTTAGAAACAATATGTCTGTATGTGAACTGATGAATATCTGAATTTTCCAGATAAATGCTAATCAACAACGGGTCTCTTGTTATCTTAACATCAAACTCCACTGCAGTTGATATTTAGTGACATCAGAGGCCTACCAATAGCCTCGAACTTTTTATTTATCATCAGTCTGCATGTTTATCGTGTGTGTTTAATAAAGTTATGGCTGTTTGTATTTTATTGGCCTATAAATATTTTTGTATGTAATATATTTGTTGTTATTTGCCTTTGGTGAAGATCTGATCACATTTCATGACCAATTTATAAAGAAAAGCAGCAAAATGACCTTTTCTTGATATCATATACATGACATCTTTGCATGAGAAATGCAAATTGCTTCTTATCACTGTGTATTTTTTATATATTATCTTGTATATATTTTACTAGAAAGGCATTATATTTGATATAATTATGAAACAAGGACACATCTTAGCACTGACCTGTAAGGAAGTCCCAGACTTCCCAGTTCTAAGGTCGAAGTTATAATCATGCCAGGGACAGAAGACCTGCAGGACTCCATCAGCCTCCTCAATGTCTCCCTCACACAGAGGACCGCCTGAGGGAACACATGAAATCATGGTTGATGCCAAAACAAATAGTAATTGTGAGGCTTGCATAGTAATATGCTGTGGAGCTGATGCTCTGGATGTAGTGACATTAAGGGTAGGCTAACTTCCCTATTACACTCAATGCACATTACATTTTTCATACTGAAAAGTGAGATGCATAATGCGTGACTCGCCAAAAGATTAAAGATTTAAAATTGGGCGTCGATAGGTTGAGTCTTTACCGGAGTGCGAGCAGCGAGCATCCATGGCAAAAAATTCCCCCTTCACATAAAAGAGGCAGACATCAGAGCTGTAGCCGAGGGAGGAGTACACGAGACGGCATCGCTTCTTGGAAAGCTCCGAGGCCAGGCCTATTAGTCTCCATGAAGCGCCATCTGCGTTTCCGTCTTCATCTCCGGAGCCAGAAGCCATAAAGGTCGGCGAAATAAACAGTTTTTTAAATTTGCGCTACAACATCCCTCCATTTTTCCCCCCTGTGCAAATGAATCTGGAAGTTCGCTCTCTGCAGATGTTCCATATTCCCCACCAGGCCGGATGCTCAGCCGTGCAGACTAAGCTGCCTCCATCAGCGCTGCAGCCGGGACACTGCCACCCCGACACCAGGAAGCTAACCAGCACAGCTGCTCTGCATTTGACCCGCTGTGGGATCTGTGTTTGTCACAGATAATAAATAAGCACCACAACTATTATTTAGCGAATTTGGTGAAAGCTATTATTCATTAATTTAGTGAAATTGTGCACAACGTTTTTAGTTAAGTGCAAACACACAGATGTTCTAAAATAATTCCAGAGCTCAGCAAGCAGCAGTCCAAACAGTGGCCAGAACTTAATGTGGGAAGTACTGCACAACATAAATGCATGTTTCATTTTAAATGCGCCCAGACAGACCCAGACCTTCCTGCTCTTTGATTGGGGTCAGTCTGTGACATTAACTGACAGGTTTATGTGTAAACAATGCAAGTGCAAACATCCATTCTCTAAGTTGCCTTGGTGGCCACTTGAGTTTTTTTGAAAACACTTAAATAGAGCACTGGAGTTGCTCCTAAAGTATGTACTAAATGTGGAACATAGTTATCTGTACTGTGCAAATAGTTCAGATCCCTTTCTCAATTATCAGCCATAAAGCCTGTTATTGTTTCTTTCATGGCAGACTCCATAGTGCACTATGCTCCAGACATGTATTTGGCTGATTTCTTCCTGTTTTTTCCCCATCGTTCAGTTCTTAGCATCATTACAAATAGTCTGTGAACTCTGTGTCTCTGCCAGCTCTTTTTATGTTGAGCCCACAAGTCAACTGTGTGATGTCGTCACTAGCTACAAACAAAATTCCTTTCTACTTAGCATTATCTTACTTTATCAAAAAGGTTTATATGACAGATACAACTTAATTTTCAAAAGACACATGTTAAACAAGATCCACATTTGCCGGGTTAACATTAAGGAGACCTTTTAAATTTGTGTAAAAGTCCAAAAGCCATTTATCCATATTCAAAATAGAGAAATGGCTCCTAATTACCACTAGTGCATAAAATTCACCTTTTCAATAGCACTGAAGTATATTATTGTGCCACCAAAAAACATAGTACTTAAATCATGTCTTTCTTTCTTCAGCTTTTATTCACGTTGTCTTCATTTCTGTACTGTGCCAATAAATATACTGCTGCTAAGTAATGTAAGTTACTGTCTAGACTGGAGTGATGCATGACAGAGGCCACTTGTTTTGAATCATGACTTTGAAAAACTGACTCATGTAAGGCTGCAACATGAGCGCGGAGGACAGCAGTAATGCTGTGAGAGCGTGTCAAGGAAAGGATGAAAGAGGGCTACTGTGTCTTGTCAAAACCTGGAGCACAATTAAATGTGAAGCCAAATTTTGAATTTACTGAAAACTAAGACAAGCCAGTGTAAAGAAACCTGAGATAAGTGACTGGATTCTCAGCTTAATCTTAAGCAGATTGACAGAAAAGTTATGATTATTATAATTTATTCTACATACTTTTCCACCGATTTGAACTCTAATAAGTATAAAGGCTGATGAGGCATGTCCCCAAAGCATTTGTATATACAATTTGGAGTGAGATCTACAAGTTTTGGAGTCATTTAATAATTTAATGTTATACTGTTGGGATCATTTGTGTGTTTTAAACATTATAAATATGAATTTGTTGACACTTTTTGACCATTGCTCTGCATGATTTTGTTAAATTGTGTTTAATTTATAACATACAGTGTTACAAACCATCTATGTGAAATAATTCCAAAACAACCATAATCAGTGCCTCTGCTTTGACATGCTGAAAAGTGAGATGACCTGCATTTAGACAAATTAAATGAGGTGGAAATGAATTGAGTTCATATATAGAGAAAATATAATTCAAACTGATGCATTGTGGAAAATGTGAATCAGCAAGCTGGATGGGGTTGATAAACAAAGCTCCAGACAATCAGAAGCAGTCCAACATGATCACAGGAGTATTGCACCATCCATAAATTTATTGACTTCTCTTTGCAATAATGTAGTGACCACTGGGCAATGTAACTGGAGCAAAACTTGGTGTACAGAGAGTCTGGCTCAGATGAAATATTAGACTGAGAGCGGAGCCCAAACTCACTCATCATAAGCTTTATCTTGTCCACAACCCAACAACCACCCTCAAAAGGCTCTTAACTCATCTTCCTGGGATGGATATAAGATCAGCACTCCAGCCAGTGTGGTTTTCATTACCTAAAAAAATGCTTCAGCCAAACTCTAAACACTACCAGTGTGCTTTGCTCCTCGTTCTAATAGATCTTGTCAATACAGTTCTTGTTTCATGTACCAATATGGGGACAGTGATTTAAAACTTCCATAAGGAATTCATACAGCATAAGAATAAGGCTGTTGCTAAGGCTGGCACTTAATGTGTTCTATAACTGTGGAATATGAGTAGTCATAATGTTGTTATGTCACTTTAAATTCAAACCCACAATAAACTTTGATGTTTTAGTAGACAAGAAATTGGAACCCAGTGTCTGCCATAACAGACCTACAGACCTACATTCACAGTAATCCCCGAAGCTAAAGCTCAGCACTGCCCCAGTTTGAAAATGATCAGTGGTTGATGGGCTCATCATGACCTTTTTTTTGTGCACACAGTCTGTGGTGCTGCTTTGCTTTAGAGATTAACCCAGACCTCATACCATTCAAGTTAAGGACGGGGATGATAAGACATCATCAGAGGATCATCAGAGGAATAGTACATGTAGAAGCATGCACAGTGCCTTCCTGTTCTATAAGATACTTTTATTACAAATACATTTTGTGTCATGGTTTCCAGCCTGGCTTTCTCTCTCTGATCTGCTCCACTTTGCTGATCAGTCTAATCAGTAAAACCTGTCTAACTCCCTTTATAAGCAAGCCTGTCACTCTCAGTTCTCAGCCAGATTGTCTGCTGTCCTGCCTGCAGTAAGAAACTCTTCAGCCTTCATCTTTCCTGATCTGATCTCCAAATTATGACCTGCTTTTCCATCTCTGGACCTCTGTCCTGTTGCCTCTTCTGTTTGTGGATTGTCTGCTACTAGATTAACCTGACTCCTATTTAGGAGGAGGATCAGCATTTCCTGAGCCCGAATTTGACCTTGGACCTGAACCTGAAAATATTTTCTTGAGTATTGTGTGTAGAGCCTGGACCACACTGGAGGCAGCCATCTTCACCTATAATCTGGAAGTGACTTCACTTACCCTGACCTGCAACACTTTCTGGTTCCTGTTTTCCCAGACTTCAACAAACACTTTCCTCATGTCATTCTACAAGACGGTAACCTGAGCAATAAGACAAAAAATACCTACCTGTATCTGCAACCGGCTCTTTACTAACTTCTGTCTTCTGTGTGCAGGAATTGATCCACTTACATGCACATACAGTCCCCTCACCTGTCATCAACAGCCTTATGCTTTAAAATGAACAACTTTTACGGCAATCTGAGCTTGCCTGGAGTGTCTCTGAGTCTCATACTGAAACCCCTGTTTCATTTAGGTTATCATTGTATGAGGTTCAGTTTAAAGAACAGACAGGACTGCTTGTCAGACTCGTTCAAGACTGGACAACTTGGTCTCAGTCTGTGGCTGTGTTGTGACCATGCAGAGCAAGCATGGTGATACAAAATGGCAGATGTGCAATATTCAACTGTTGAGCGTTTAATACAGTCTTTACTATAGTTGTCCTTCAGCTTTTTTCAAATATAAACTTGGTACAAAGTGAAATAATACTACTTATGTGTTGCTGTTGTTTTCTCCACTTATATCACTCAAGCTGACTCTGTGTTGATTAATGATCTATTTGCTTTATTTTATCAGATTTTAGGCATTTACTCTTATTAGCATGATTAGTGATGCTGTAATGTAAGTGGCGATTCTTGACCGTCTACATCTTTTACAAACTGACTTTGACTTCCTGTTGTTCGTTACCAGTGTCATTTTGGGATTAATATAAGCTTGTGTTCTACTAAGACACTGGATTCAGACCAGTTTAATGAAAATAACTGCTCAGTAAAGTGTTCTATATCTGACCTGCACACATCTTTAATGTTGCCTTTCTTTAACCAGTTTGTAGAGGAAAGCCATCATTTAAATGTACCCATGAGACAGCAAAGACTTGACATCAAGACGCTGAGTCACTCACTGTAATGTCTGCTGCACTGTCTTCACCTCCACAGCATACATGTCTGCAGGAAAGATCAGACTATGCTACATTCCTTTCTTCATGTCCTCAGTGCTGATTATATCCAGACACAATACATCTTGTTCTTCAAGTTTCCCAGCTTAGCAGATAGACTGTTGAGGGAGGTAGGGTCTGAGGATGAGAAAGCACAAGTTCATCATCTAAAAATGCACACTTGTAGTTGGTTTACATTTGATTGTGTGGCTATATTGTGTTAATTGGAGGAAATACGATAAAATACTGTACATGTATACAGAATACTGTTTATGCAATGTAAGCATTACGGTATAGTCGACATCTGGCAGGAGTACAATGTAGTTATGTAGTTATGATGTGACATGGACTTTTCAAATATAATAAAATGAGCAGTAAACAGCTTTTTATTGTGCAACTGTCATATATAGTAATTAACATTTGTTATTTTAATATGAATGCATGTGTATTTTTATGGTTTTATATACTTACTCTAATTACTTACCAGAGATTAGAGAGACTGAAAGGATGGTTTAAAACAGGGCAGAATTTTTTTTAAAACATGCTCATCTTACAAGGCATTATACAAAACACACCGTTCTCCTCACAGACTTACAATCACTTGAGCCTTACTCAGTCTGCAGATGTCTACACACCAGATACTCTGAAAAACATTACGCTCACATCAACATGTTATTCATACTCAGGCCCGAAATTTATAGACATCAGCAACAACAATTTAACTAGCGACACATAATTTGTTACACCTTGTGAGTCATGACGCCAACAGCCAACGTACCGTGATTAAATAAAAACAATAATAAGCAGCACACATATGCTTTCACAGAATTGATTGGACACTTTATATACAAACCCAGTCTTCCCGGCGACTGCAGCAATTGCAAAAGAATCAGAATTGACATAGTCGCCAAATACATGATATGTCAATTCCGGTGTCCAAAATGAGTTTGGATCAAACTTTAGACAAGAAAATATTACAGAAATATATTGCGAAACTGGCGTAAAAACATTGTTTTTGTAAGTGGCCAGTGGTGACACCTAAGCCGCTTCCTCTCTGCTACCATAACCAGGACTGACTGCTGCTGCTGTTTCCTGATTCAATCCCTGACTCAAATAAAGTCTTAGTTTTCCTCTTGTGGATACTTCAAGCCTCATTGCATGTGCCCCATTAACAACACTCATGTTGTACTTCTTGGCCCTCAGCAATACAGGACATTTTATGAAAGAATATTAAAGTTTGGAAGAAGATAGATCAGGAACTGGATAATGTCAGCTACTGACATCCTCCCAAAGCAAACAAAATGTAATTCATTAGTGTATGTCCAATATTAGAAGCAGATTGAAGCGAGGGTGTAGATTAGGAGAAATGGGTTCAGGCGGTGGGCTTGTGAAAATTATAGTATCACTATGTCGGTATTTTAAATTCTGTTCAGCATCAATAGATCTAATGTGTCCATCAGAGAGGATGATGTAACGGTGGGAAGAGACGACTGGAACAACACCAAAAAGAACATGTATATCAATCTTATGTTTAATCTGGTTACACTGAATGTAATCTCAGCTATAAAAGTCCATCTGGTAAAGTGAACATTCAGAAACAAAAGGAAGAATGCTAAGTTTCAAATTTAGTACTGTACACTTTGCATGCATACATGAATATGGACAAGTTGTCAATCCACATCAATAGTCAGTTTAATTTTATCTGGAGCATTGTGATCATTTACTAATGTTTCAGTAAATACTAAAACATGCAGTTCAATAATGCAGGTGCTGTTGCTGTTATATATCTGGTTTAGCATTACGCTGCTACCTTAAAATTCTGCAGAGTTGCTGCTAGAACATTTATTTCAGGTTTTCATATTCACCAGTCCGTAAATGGCACTGTGTTTATCATGTCAACATACACTGTTGTCTGGGGAACTGTTGTGTAGTGAACTGAAAACATCACTCTCTTATGGATGGAAAGATATTCATTTTTGAATTGAATTATATATATAAAAAAATGCAGTTTTACCTTATAAGGTATGTCGTCACATTAAGGAGCAACAACAAAGCACTGTCTACCAAACATAGACCGAGGCTTTTCCTTGCATTAAACGGTTTATTCACAAACTAACAAGAACTTTGTAAAAACAAAACAAAGCAAAACAAACAAACAAAAATAGTGATTCCCATAGTGAAACCACTTCAGTGAATGCATGGGCAAGGTCACATGCAATGTCTATATGGGCCACCAGGGGCCAGTTGAAAACCCTGCTACACATAATCAGCAGCTGTGTATTTAGTAGTAGACTAATTACCTTGTCTTGTATTGACCTCAGTACAATTTCAAACAATCGTAATTTAAAAAAAAAAGATTTCCTCCTGAAATTAATGAAATACAAACAATTGAAGTGCAATTACAAACACAGATTTTTTTCCCACTTTTGACTAAAAGATGCCAACAGGAGGTTGGAGCTAAATTCTGGCTGCTTCTATTTATGAAAAGGCATCTGAGGAAGCACTTGGGTTCTACTTTGAGCTGGAGGAGGCAACTGTGAGGTTGGAGCCCTATTCTGACTTAACCTAGTTCACATTTTAGAGGTTCTTTACTAATTTTATTTGGCATGGCCATGCCAGAGGAGGTACATGTGATCTTAGATACTAGGAGGTTGACACCCAATTCTGATACAACCCACTTCCCCATTATCTGGTTTGATCTATCACTTTGGTTTTATGAACTTGTCTTGAAACATGAACATTGCTATTTTTGGTTGTAGGACACAAACGGAAGGTCAGCAGCAATGAGAACCAGCCTAAGAAGCTCCCATGAATTTTTGTGTTGATTTACAGAGAGAAAATGGACAATACTGATATAGGTTTAGTTAAATGTGATTAAATTAGTTTGAACTATTCAAACTCAAATCTTTCTTTAAGGCATGTTATGTTTGCAGAATGCACTAGTTGACTTCCTAAAGATCGCAAATATGCATGTGTAATTTCATTGAAAAACACAGTTCCAGCAGATACTGTCTCTTACTGTCTATTGATTCTGAGCCACCACCATTTAACAATTTTTAAACCAAATGACAAAAACAGGCCATGTATTTTGAACACAGGATTACCTCACTAAATGGGATCCTATGTAAAAAAACTGTTGGCCCCTCATCCTTTCCTTGTTTTCACCCTGTATGCCTTGTATCATGCTAGTGAAGCAATAACAAGTTGCCTCAGACAACTCTTGTTGCCCACATTCACTTCAGATATAGCACCATGGTAGCACTCGCTAAAAACTAGGTCAACCACAGCACCACCAAGCAATTGGAAAAAAAATTATAACAACATTGTTTCAATATGCTGCATAATGCACAGGAAAATTCTCCATGTATTCCTGACTTTTCCTTGAGTGTGAGCATTAGAGCCACAATGGATTTGATGAGTTGCCGAGTGTCTTTCCGGTCTCATAAGTGGAGGGCTACTGGTCTATTGATTGTTCAATTCAGTACTTCCATAAGTAGGTGGCAACCGAACCTTCAATAGAAGCGGAACATGTGTAATTGGGTCAATAACCCCTAACTTAGGAGCGGTAGTGTGCAGCTCAGGCACAGGATGTGGTTCATCTTACGAATATACACTTATCAGCATTTACAATGTAGTTGCAGGAGCATTTCAAACAGAGGTCAACATTTTTGTGAACTAGTTTCGATTGTTGTAAGATCTCAGATCAAATCACAGATAACTGCAGTAGCTGCACAATTAACGTAACCCTGTTAGACGCCTTATACATACTCATTCTTTTACTTTGTAACAAAAGGGAAGTGGAAAAACATTCAAAATGAGCAAAACACTCAAATGACTTTAACAAATGTGGACAATATAAAATTTCCACTTTTTTTGTGTAAAAATGAATTCCTGCGTGGGTTTGTTGAAATGTATTTTTTTGCACATGCTTGTGTAATTGCAGTTACAGAGGTGAAGTTATGCTGCTCTCATTAGCTCCTAATGTCGTCCCTCATTTCTGATGTTTTACCGTTCTTTTCCACAGGTTATATTGAAACAGTCCTGCAGTTATAGTAGAAACATTTTGACCTTGTTGCTTTTTTCATAGTATGCATGAATTGTGTAGCATTGGTGATAAATTTTTTGCAGGCGTGCGTGTGTGCACCCTATTAAGACACTCTCATACTGACAAATTTTCACCTTTTCAAATGTTCTAACAGGACTTTACACTGGTATGTTATTGCTATTGACCTGCAGCCACATCTTGCATCATTTTACAATTTGTTTTGCTAGTTTGTAATATGAAAACCGAGACCTTGAAAAAAAATCTCATGCTGGGATTGCTGCTGAGGGCGAGACATGAATCACTGTGGTAAAAGTTGTTGTTCATTCTTTAAGCAGGGGAAATCGGAGAAGTACAAGGTGAAAGAGTTCTTCTTTCCAGAGAACACAGTTCTCTTATCCTGTGGATTAGGATTATTTGCTTCAAAATAAACCAGCATGTGCATTAGTGCATAATCATGTACACAAATATGTGTCACATTAAATATAAATGAATACTAATGATATTTACACTTTCTTAATCTTTAAGATGTTGTAAGATGAGGTTCTTTGTTGTAGGTCCTGCTTTTTTGCTTTTTGTGTACTGCTATCTTTTAACTATTAAATAGTTAAAAGACCCAAACGTTGCAGAGAAAAGAGAGTTTGTGAATGCTATGGCCCAAAATACACTGTAAAAGGAAATTGATTATACAACAGTTGAGCAAAAATATTGTGTGGTGACTTTTACAAGATAATGTGCAAACTTTTCTTGGTGACTGTCGTTATCTCCACACCAGACCGGCAATCTTGATGATCAGTTCTTGAACCACATGTAGATACAGTAGGTTTTTATGCTGCATCATATATTTTGAGTTTGAGGCAGTAACTGATAGTAGACATCAATGTATAAACAATGTATAAATGTTCACAGTGAGAAACACACGCTCATACCTAGCATAATGTAAATTAGATACTTGTAACAGTCATTCCCCATCAACTCAGGTATGGCTACCCATAATACATCTAAATGACTTTGATTTGCCAAGCTAAGGGAGTCAGAGCTAGTTCAGCACACAGCAGGTGTGATATATGGCTGTTGTTAGTGAGTGGCTGAACTGTTTATGCTAGTAGTAGTAAATCCTAAAGAAAATGGTCACACTTTCTTTTTGTATTTAACAGCATAATAAAACAAAGCACTTGAAATGAAATGGCTTTGCCTGTTGTAAGTTCTGCAGTAGACTGTAACGGTGAAGGTGCAGAAGTGTTGAGAGAATCATTATAGTGTTGTTTTTGTAACTTTAACCGTACATCAAATGTTACATAAACCTTGAGCACATTTGTGGGAGCAAGGGTGGTCTTTGGGAGAAAACGAACCATGACACATTTTCATTATTCAAACACTTCATAAAAGGACATGTCCCACACAAACTGATACAGAATAGACACAAATGCAGACACAAAAACTGACCCCGTCCTGTCTGATGACAGCTGTCAGGGATCATCAGATGTTTTCTCCATAGAAATCGTCTTCCTTAATGACAAATGCAGACTGTCTGACTTTTTCCACCCAGAGGCAAGCCACACTGTATAAATACACACTCCATTGTTCTCACTCTCATCTTTATCCACCTCCTGCCTGTCCACTATGTATCCAAATGCTTCCACATACCTCTCTTTTCTTCTCACTGAAGCACTGACTGCCAAATACCCAGAATACCAGTGTCCTTTTCTATCTGTTGGGACCAATCTATTCCAGGTTTCCTGTGTTAAAGTGATGTTTGGGGAATTGGGCGCTGAGAGGCTGGGCCCAGTGCACTGCAGGTGTCCTGCACAAACATATGATAATAGATTTAACTTACCAATTTCAGTATTTTTTTGAAATTGCAACATACCACAAGGGATCCTTAGGTGCATTAGAGGTTCAAGAGTGTGGTCTGATTCACATCTAAATAAAACAAAGCAACCCATTTAATATGGTTGGAAATCTTCTGATCTCAAATGTAAGATGACATGAAATTATTTTTAGGCCTCCTTCAAGCCACAATGTGTTAGAGCTATGGCTTAGAAAATAAAACAAAATAAATCTGGGAAAGCTAAAGAAAGCTTTATTGCTGCACTGCTACATACATGAAACACATATAAAAGAAAAAAATTGCTCATTACCCATCACAAAAATAGAAATGAATGCTGAACTAGCTATATGGTGAACACCACAGCCCAGTATGACACTGTCAGGCAAACCAGTTCCAACTTCCACATCTGGCACTTCGATCATTTTCCTCAACTAGACAGAGCAGTGTAAATATCATCTTACCTTCCTATTAATTGTATCTGACCCCTACTTTGCCCTGCATGAAAAGGGCTGATGTATTAGTCTTATGTTGCCTACTTATAGACCTTTTTTGCACCACAGTGAAAACCTATACAGCATCATTTCAAAGTCCTGTTTTTGTTTCCACAGTTTTTGACCAACACATTTTTCTATTAGTGGCACTCTCTTTGGTCAGAACCCTGAACAGATGTGTTTGGACAGACAGACTGACCAGGAGACACTGCAAATGTATTGTGTATATGCATGTATGTGTATGTAAGCCTCTGCAATATATCCTGATACCCTCAGACAACATACAGTATATCTCAGTGAAACTTGATATTTGACGATTTGTGAAACTTCTCACCTGATCAATGATTGTCCAATCACAACTGTAACCAAGCACAACAGGCTGTCAAAGCTTGGATAAAGTGATGTGCATGGGTGTTTTTTAACACCCCACATTTCCAAAATTACAAGAGCAAAGGTTTAAGAGAGAAATATCCATGGAGAAATTTACAGTCCTGCAATTCAGCTAAACTTGATATCCCACATTCACCAAACAAAACAGTTATCATATGTTTCCTAGATCATCCTCATGCTAAAAAAATGCATATGAATGTTAGATCTAAACTGCATATGTAAAATGAAAAGAACAGTAACAGTGACTACTGGTGACCAGGTCTTACTGTAGTAAAAGATAAATCATCTTGTGGGAAAGGGAAAATGTGACTGACTAAAATAGGTCAACACGCAGGTCTTATGAGAACACGCTGTTTAATTCAGTAATGTGGGTTTATACCTTTTTTGCATTTTTGCCAGGTCCTATTCAAAGTCCAGATGAAAGGTGAAAGCATTTAGCTACTAGTATCACTTTCTGTGGAAAAAATAGGAGGCCTAACTGTTTTTCTGGAATAACTTCATACTTCAAGAAAATGAAAAGGTTTGGAAAAAATAAAATTCCCATCCTCTTACCATACTAGTTTAAATCTGATACATCTAAATATGAATCCCATGTCTAAAGTGGATAGACGCCATATGTTTTTTGGATTGAAATGGTTTAAGGAGAACAGAAAAGAACCCTTAGAGCTGACATAATTTATGCCATTTTTTCTCTCTCAGTTTTGTTCTTGGCCATGTTATTTGAGTGGAAGCTTGATTTTGGCAAGTGGTTGCTTTTGGTTTTCATAGGTAATTACATATTATCATTAACTGTCTTCCTGTTCATATGTTCATCGTTTAATATTATTGTCAATATTGTGACTGCAGACAGGAAATTATGGATATGCCAGTGGTCGCGTTTGTTCATGATTAGGACCCACAAGACGGCTGAGTGTGTGACATAAAAACATAAAGCATGGCCTCACAGTGCTGGAGGAAAGAAACCATTCATGTACTGAAGACCTGCTGCACAGAAAACTGTCTAACAAGCAGAAGAAAGATAAATCAACATGAGATTATATATATCTGAATTCTAAGATCTCATTTCCTGGAGTTGATGTGGTCAGTGATGTCAGATGAGAGGCTGAAAAGACCACCACAGGCGCAGAGGAGAAATGAACTTTAATTACTTCTCTTTATCTAATGTATCCACCACACATTCACGCAGGACTTCCTTTCAGTGGCTGTACACTTAAAAAACATGATAACGCTTTCTTTGCCACAGAAACTGTGCATGTATGAACATTTACTTTAGGTGGAGCACTGTAATAGGCCCACATGGTGTACACTTACGTTACAATTACAATTACGTATTGATTATACTAGTTAAATCAAATATTATACATGCTGCTATTAAATATTTTTGGCCCTTTTTGGACCTACTGTGCTCTTAAACTCAGGATTTATATACAGTGCCTTGCAAAAGTTTTCATATCCCTTGAACATTTCCACATTTTGTCATGTTACAACCACAAACTATAAGGTATTTTATTTAGATTTTTTGTGATAGACCAATGCAACGTATAATTGCAAAATGTAACAAAAATGATACGTGGTATTCGAGAGTTTTTACAAATAAAAATCTTAAAAGTGTGGTGTGCATATGTATTGCCCCATTTACTTTCATATCCGTAAATTAAATCCTGTGCAACCAACTGCCTCCAGAAGTCACATAATTAGCAAATAGAGTCCACCTGTGTGTACTGCAGTCTTAGTATAAATACAGCTGTTCTGTGAAGGCCTCAGAGCTTTGTTAGAGAACATTACTGAACAGCATCATGAAGACTGAGAAACACACAGGCCAGGTCAGGGATAAAGTTGTGGAGAAGTCAAAAGCGGGGCTGGGGTTATAAAAACATGTCACAACTTTGAACATCTCACAAAGCACTGTTCAATTCATCATCTGAAAATGGAAAGCATGCATGGCATGGCATTGCACAACTGCAAACCTACCAAGACATGGCTGTTCACCTAAACTGACAGGCTGGGCAAGGAAAGCATTAATCAGAGGAGAAGCCAAGAGTCCCATGGTAGTCTGCAATCCTGCAATCTTCACAGGACAACTATTAGTGGTGCTCTCCACAAATCTGGATTTTATAAGAGAGTGGCAAGAAGAAGATGAGTGAGAGACACTATATTAAAGACAGTTACAGTAATCCAGTTGAGTTGTAACAAAAGCATGGATTACTGTCTCAAACTCCTTTTTTGATAAGAGTGATTTAACTTGCCAGCTGTCTCAACTCAAAGAAGCTAGATTTTATCACTGCACTAATCTGCCTGTCCAAACTAAAACCACTGTCTACTTTAACACCTAAGTTTAACAAATTGTTTCAAAGTGCCTAGGTCTACAGGGGCAGAGCCACTGCTGATGCTGGGACCAAAGACAGTAACCTCTGTCTTTTTTTCATTAAAATGGAGGAAATTAAGAGCCATCCAGGCTCCTAAATCCTCAAGGCACTCCATCAGTTAGCTTATGGAATGGACATCCATGTATCATCTGCATAACAGTGGAATAGACAATTGTGCTTTATGAAAATAGAGCCGAGAGGGAGCAAATAAAGAGAAAAAAGCAAAGGCCCACGAATTTAGCCCTGCGGGACCCCACAACACAGGAGCAGAGGAAGACTGAACATTTTCAATTTGTACACAAAATTTTCTCTTTGCCATGTACGACCTAAACCATCGCAAAGCAGTGCCACAGATGCCTACCGGTTGCTGTAATCGAAAAATCAAAATGTTGTGATCCACTGTGTCAAATGCAGCAGTTAGATCTAATAGCACCAGGACCACATTGTCCCCAGCATCTGTAGCTAGGAGGATATCATTAAAAACCCTCAGCAGTGCCAACTCAGTGCTGTGAAAAGATTTAAAGCCAGACTGGAAAACCTCAAAGATGCCATTGTCCTCCAGAAAATCTTTCAATTGGACATATACAATTTTCTCAAGAATTTTCGAGAGAAAGGAAAGTATAGAAATGGGCCTAAAGTTTGACAACACAGAGGGATCCAGGACTGGCTTTTTGATCAGTGGCTGGACTGTAGCATGTTTACAGTTCCTTGGGAAAACTCAAGGCTAGGCTGCTGTTATTAACAGCAAGAACAGAAGGTGCGAAAGTAGTAATAACCTCTTTAAAAAATCAAGGTGGAACAGCATCAGTGGTGGAACCTGAAAGCTTCAGCTGTCTCGTATTAAAAAGACAAAGTCACAGGCTCAGTCCTCGAGGCATTCGAAACAACATCAATAGTGTTAAACAAAACACAAGGCTTGTGACAGTTTGACAGGATGATATTTGACAGGTGTTCCCTTTTTGCTGTTTTAACAATAGCTTGATAACAATGTCCTTTAAAGTTTGGAGAGACACCTCCAGCTTGTCCTTCTTCCATTTTCCTTCGGCTTTTCTGCACTCACATCTAACAGTGCGAGTTATGTCATTCAACCAGGGCTCAGCTTTAGCTTTAGGCTGCTTGGATTTAAGTGGAGCCACAAGCCATGTAGAGTGTTCTGAATTTGCTCTGATCAGATGAAACCAAAATTGAACACTTTGGTCTACATGCAAAACACTGTGTGGAGGAATCCCAACACTGTGCATCAACCTGAGCACACCACCCTCGCCATGAAGCATGGTGGCGGCAGCATCATGCTGTGGGGATGCTTTTCTTTAGCAGGGACAAGAAAGCTCGTCAGAGTTAATAGGAAGATGGATGGAGTTAAATTCAGGGCAATCCTGGAAGAAAACCTGTTAGAGGCTGCAAAAGACTTGGGACAAGGCCAGAGGTTCACCTTCCAGCAGGACAACAACCCTAAACATACAGCCAATGTTACAATGGAATGGTTTAGATCAAAGCAAGCATGTTAGAATGGCCCAGTCAAAGTCTAGACTAAAATCCTATTTAGAAACTGTGGCAAAACTTGAAAATTGCTGTTTACAGACTCTCGCCATCCATTTTGACTGAACTTGAGCTATTTTGCAAAGAAAAGTAGGCTAGAATTGGAGTTTCAAGATGTCCAAAGCTGGTAGAGACATACCTCAAAAGACTTGCTGCTGTAATTGCAGCAAAAGATGGTTCAGCAACGTATTGACTCAGGGAGGCTAATTACATATGCACGCCACACTATTTAAGACTTGTATTTGTAAAAAATCGCCATTTTTATTCCCCTTCACAATTATGTGATACTTTGTGTTGGTCTATCACATAAAATCCCAATAAAATACATACAAAAGTTTGATGTTGTAACATGACAAAATGTGTAAAAGTTCAAGGGGTATGAATACTTTTACAAGGCACTGTACACTGTAACAACCCTGGTAGCCAAATGTTTACAGCACCCAGTCCCCATTTTGAGTCTGGGGGCCGTTCCTGTATGTCATACTCCCTTTTGTCTCTGATGTTTCCTGTCTGCTTATTCATTTCTCATATCAAATAACAGCAAAAATACCTTACAACACCTTTAAAGAAGATATAGAGTGAAAGAGTGAATCAAAGCTGTATTACTCACAAAACACACATACCTGTCAGAGCACCTGACAAAACTAAAATAAATGCTCAATTCCATATCCTCCTCCACATTAATAGATGTGTTATTTATACAATGTCTGTCAGCATTAATGAGATAAACACATATTTAACTTTAAAACAATATAAGCTTGACTTGGAAGAAAAATCCTGGAGGTAGAATGCTTTTTCACCTCACTTTGCTTGCAAAATATTTCCAGGCATTAACAGCCAACTCTGTCTGTCTAGTATTATCTTTACAGCTGTGAAAAACTGAAAAGCTTCTAAAGTTAAGAATCATCGTATGAATTATTATCTGTGCAGGCTTATAACAAGTCTGATTTTGAGTCCGATTATAAACCTTCAGGATGTGTTCTGTTCAGTGTACCTGTTTTCAGTTGATATATTACTGATCTTAATTCAACATGAACTGCTAAGTTCGAAAGTCAAAGTAAAAAAGCTGAATTGTTTTTTCATGTATTATTTAGAAAAGAATTAAAGACGCAATTAAAATATATGATGTATTAAGTTTAGCTTCGCTGTCAGCAAAAAAGGAAATGCAGTTGTAGGTTGAACTGCTTCATGGTAGGAATGGAAATTTTCATTACTGATTGCATCGCAATCTGAGCAACCACGTGTATATGTGCCTCGTTTGTTCTCTCGTTTCCTTTTCAGTGGAAATGACTGTCAACATCGAGATATCATTAATCAGGTTCATGCAATCTATCCCCCAGACTCTAAGGAACCACATCTAAAACTGCACAAGAAATGTGCTAAATTTTACAATTCAGAACTGACCTATGATTATAGATTTAATTCTGGTAAATTTTCCAATTTTTGATTTTAATACAATACATTAGATTTAGAACTACATTTTTAAAATCTGCAATTTATTGCAAACAATAAAACTAGAAACTACTCACACCGACCGTAATGTCAACTCACAATGATAATGTGCTACAAATTACCACTGAACTTCTAAATGGAGTGGCAATGTTTTGGTTTAAAGTTTAGCTTGTTTATTTGTTTCCTCCCAAAAGAAAGCACTCTTATAAAATCATTTCAGGTAAACACAGGAAGTTCATGTGTCCTGTAAAACACAGAGGACCACCTGTTCTGCTGCTATCAGAAATGTGACAATTCACTACTGACTAGTCCTTTAGCTCGATGCTAACAATTTGCCATTAACATGCCATTGGAAATTAACATCACAACTATTGGCAGCACGCAGTCAGAGTTGGGGCCAGCGTTGGTGGCTCTAGAGGTTCTGTGCTGTAGTTAATAAATGATTTGTTTTCATTACTGTTTTCAAATGGCAGTGGGCTCTGTGATCATTAACTTGAATTATGGTGCAAGATGAGGGTACAGGATGATATCAGGCATCATCAGTCAATTGTTGGAATCGTATCAAGCACCTGTGAAGCTCTACTGTGTTCATAACCTTCTTGTGATATCAGTGATATTTGATTGAGTAAGTGAAACTAAGAATATCTGCATGGAGCCCATTTGGTAACGCTATCTTAGGTTTGTCTGGGAACAGTCATATTTCTCTGTGAGAAGTGGTGACGTCTTCCCATCGTCTTCCCATCACAGACACTTAGCTTCAGTCTTGGAATCTAGTGTCTTGTCCTTTCTTGTGGGCAGGAAATGCTTCTGTTTGGCAGCTTCCCCCACCAGAACACCGAGCCACAACACACTCACTCAGCCTTAACATCGCAGAAAGACCATATAAGCAATACATTGTTTTTGAAAATTATTGAAAAATTAAAAAAATGTATAAATACAATACATACGGTATATAGTTTCCTCACAGGTTGCTAGAGTTGTTGCTGGAGTTTTGTTGTTAGATGTAAGTGACACATCATATGCTAAAAAATATCATCTGCAACAGCAGATACATGTCAGCTTAGATCAGGATGAATGTAGTGCCAGGCCGTGACATCTGCATGGCCCACGGCCATAAATTTCTGTTCTCATATGTGATTTCAGTTAAACCCTGGTTTGATCTATTATGACTGTTCTATGTCTGATTCCCTGCCTGTTGGCTTCAGCTGTCATTTTCCTTTCTTCTTAATAAACATGTAATTTGCATTGAGACTGTTTTTTATGGCTGTTAGTACATTCCGTCTTTCCTTGTTGCTGTGACCAATGGCTAAACCAGCCAGTTCATTCAGGACCATGGCCCCCGTAAAAGTGGGGAGCTAATAGTGAAGACCCTGTTCTACTTACAAGTATGCCTCTGCTTCTCCTCCTGTATTTCCCATTGCTGCCCTGGACTCCAGGAACTCACTGCAAAAACCTGTTCACATTCTTTCTACTCATCCTTCCAACCTCCTCTTTCCCCCTTTCTTTAACACATGAAAATCTATCAATCAAATCAGTGAAAGAAAATATTGGTGCCTATTATATAAGTGACATTACAAGGATGTAACCCCTACAATTTTCAGTGTTGCTTATTTCTTAAAAATCATTTAATTGTGGTGCTTCGCACTTAGAAAATATTCAGATCTTGTTGGTTGCTACAATACAGTCCATGATAAAGCAGTCAGTCCCTTGCAAAAGCATTTTTCTGTTGGTGGCATAGACACACACATTTTTCTAATAAAGAAATTATTACAGTTTGGCTCCTTCCCAAAAGCAAAGGGCTGCCTGAAAAAATTATTTAACTGCAATGCTGATTTATAAAAATGCTGATTCCTAATGACTTCTTCAGTCCTCTATTAGTTCAAGGGTTGCATTTCACTTTAACTTCCACGAACCACACTGTCAAACAAATCCTATTTTTATGCACTGTCTTATGATGTGATAACATCAGAATAATGTTACCTTTGGGTCTGTTTGACAGACAAAGTGGCTCCTCAAAGAAAACCACAGCTTTGAACATAAAATACCAATAAAAACCTTTGAAGCTGTGTAGTGTTACCACAGAAGCATCAGTGTATAAATTACTATCACTGATCTAACATACACTCAAGCTTGAATCAATTTTCTCAATTACAAGTTAACCTGTGGTCACTGACATATTTAAGAGGTGGATTTCCATGTGATATAAATTTATGGAAACATGAATGCAGGCCAGCTAATGTGCTACAAATACTGCAGAGTGACATACCAATAGATACCTAATGATTAAAGACAAAATTACAGTAAAAAACGCCATAGCTGCACATTCTTAAAAAACATTGTATAATGCATGTAAACCACCTAGCAATTTTTTCTATGTAGGTGATAGAGGTCTTATGTACTGTATGTGGTTCAAAGCCACATGCAGTATTTTGCATAAGCAAGCCACTGCAAAACACCTCCCCTCTCTATCATACAAGGACGTATTTAAAAACTGAAACTGTTTTACCGTCATTCACTTGTGCCACTCAGCTCAGCTGGACCAATCTCACCATGTCTATCCACTGTAAACTGGTAACACTGATACTTGTGCTGACTCTTGATGGTCAAGGTAAGTTAAGTAACATTTTGTATGCCTGAGTATACTTTTCTTAAATATAACAGAATAAATGTCAGTTTATGTGAGTTTAGACTTAAATTAATCAACAGTGTAGACATCGTTAATAGTTGAAAACAACCAATAGCATGTTATGTTATGCATATAATGCAAGTTTGTTCATTTAAGAATATAACTGATCATTAGAAAACATTCATACACACTCTACTTCGTAGGGCATACACTGTTTGGGGATTGATGTTTTTGTTTTCAGTGACTTTGTTGAGTTGAAATATGGTTAAGACATTAATAAGATTAGTGGCCATTAATGATGTATGGAAGAGGATTAGTGCCAGCATGGAAAAACTATTTAATTTCTGTCTTTATTCTCAGAAAACTCAAATATTTTTTAATGGTGGCCATAATCCTCTTCCATACACCATTAATGGTCACTGATGCCCACACTTCTTGAGGGTGGCATATAGCTCAATTGGTAGGGCAGTTGTCTTTCAACCCTAGGGATGGCAGGTTCAATTCCCAGTCCTCCTGTGGCTATAGGCTGAGGTATCCTTGGACAAGACACCAAAACCACTCACCTTTGGCACCTTAAAGGGCCAGCCTGTCCCAAATGCAAAATTCTCCACTGTGAGACTATAAGAGATTGTTCTTCTGTAATATTTATATTGTACTAAATATTTTTCTTTCAGTTCAAACTGAGAAAATCTATGGAGGCCATGAGGCTGTACCACATAGCAGGCCATACATGGCCATTGTACAGATGCACATGCAGGACGGTAAAACAAAATACTGTGGAGGCTTCCTTCTAAATGAAGATTTTGTGATGTCAGCAGCCCACTGCCAAGCCAAGTGAGTACAACACACTTCATGATCAACTACTGGGAATCTTGGGCAAAGACTAGCAAATATTCTCAATGATTTAAACCATGAATCATGAATTATGACATAATACCATTAATTTGTTTTGAAATTTATTTTGTAAATACAATGAACCATTAAAAAAATATTTGTTCCCAAATAACTTAATTATTATTATTTTTTCATTCAGGTCCTACACTGTCTTACTAGGAGTTCACAATGTACATACTAGCAATAAAAGACAGAACATATCAGTGGAACAAGTATTTCCACATAAAAACTATAATGAAACTACTTACAAAAACGATATAATGCTTCTTAAGGTAAGGAAATAGTTGCAATTGATAGCACAAATTTGTTTTTGTCAATTTCTGTCAATTCTGTGTTTTTTTTTTCATTAAGTTTTCCATTTTAAACTTCCCTATTACATTATTTAAAAGGGGGTTTAAAATATGCATAATCTATTATTTTTTGTTTTGTTTCTCAAGTTGAGCTCCAAGGCACAATTCAACAAAATAGTGGAACCCATTGCCCTCGCAGGCAGAGGTGATGGCTCTCTACCAAAACCATGTATAGTCTCTGGCTGGGGAAGAAACAACAAAAACACAAAATATATGTCTCCTGTGCTCATGGAAGTGAATGTAACACTCACTGACTATAAGCTGTGTACTATGGATAACTTCTACTGCTCTGTGGGAGAGACAGGACCAGCTGAGGTACAGACATTTATATAACATTACATGGACAGACAACCTTTGCTAACACTTATTAACTGTTATTGAAACAATCCCTACTGTGTATTTACTTTCAGGGAGACTCTGGTGCACCTCTGGTCTGCGAAGATGGAAAGGCGTTTGGGGTGGTGTCCTCCACCTTCAGACCACACTCAGGTGATCCACCAATTCATCGTTATGCTATGATCTCTGAGTATAGGCGCTGGATCAAATTAACCATGACATATGCATGAAATAGCAGTAACACTTGATTGATCAGATCACACGTTTACAGTTTACAGTATGTTTATTTCTCCAGTATAACATTGCAGTGTTTGACAACCAATACCTGAGACCCCACATTGTTTTCAAGTCCTTAGGCTTTAAGAGGCCACTCATGATACAAATTAAGTGCAACATAAATCAGAAATTAAACTGTAGACCGCAATTGATTGAAACTATAGCATCCTATATCATCCTGCCCTTTTTGCATGTTATTTTTTGCTAGATCAAGTGAGATAAGCTTGTTGTATATCACCAATAAATTGTTCTGTCAATATTTCTCTGCACTTTTTTTAACTAACATTTTTTAACATTTTACCATTTTTAACTGAAATGCAACACTGCCTCCTTGTGAACAATGTGTAATGATGCATGAAGAAGAAGGAAGATGTTTCGCAAACCCTGTAAATGCATTTTTATCAATGCATATAAGAGAAGGACCAGTGCTTCGCAGTTAGCACTAATACTTAGATGCTTAGACGTTTCAAGTATATATATTTTATAGAAGTATATATAGAGTAATTAAATTGGTATAAAAATAAGGTAGGATATAAGGTATAAAAAACAACTTCATTTTTTATTACCAACCCAAATGCAGACAAACTTTTTACACAGTTCTTCTATGACAGGCCACATGTTTGACCCTGTTTCCTGGCAGTGGCTGCATGCTCATGCTCTGCTGGAAATTTAGTTTAACATGACGATTAGGAATGAACACATACCTGCAACAGAAACAAATGTTGTTGCTTTGAGGGCTATATGTCAGATTACTCAAATGTTACATACTTACTACATAGAAACACTGCTTTCTTTCTCTAACAATACTAAAAACTGCAAGACCATACCACGAGCAATCAATCTGCTTTTTATACTAAATAATGACTGCTGAAATACATAATCATTATTTTTCCAAATGACACAGTCAGACTACTACACTATCAACTGCACATTGTCTTTTTCTACATGCTTGCAGTAATGTACAACCCTATGGCTAAGACAATATGAGACAAAAATCTAAATATGAAAAAAGCTATATCAACTCTGCCTCCTTGTGAACAAAATGTACTGATGCATCAAAGAGAGGTTCACTGTTCATTCCTTGAATTCAGAGCGAAAACTCTCTTCTCATTTTTGAGTTATTAGAAATTACACAACATATAGGTTAAAAGACATTTTGACCTTAACCACCCCAATGCCTTGATATTTACCCTTTGCAACCCTGGCTGCTGCATTTACAGTTGAAATCTATATTAAAGGAACTCTCAAGGTTCTGCACTGGCCTCAGATATTGACACAAATAATAAACTGAAAGACATTGTCACAAACAGAGGCATAGTATCTAAACTTTATGTGTATCCTTCTCTTTTAAGGACATAAATAAAATTTTAAATAAAAAAAAAAGTTAAGTTTAGGAAAGATCTAAAATGAGTTATACATAAACTTACAGCTCCAAATAAGCTGAACAACTAAAACAACTGTTCAGAAATAAAACAATTTTGGGTAGCAGAACATGAGCATGAATGCACATTTATCACTGTGCTTGGGTGTGTGCTTGATGGGAGATTAAGTGGATGAAATCAAATCCATAGTAATTAAGAGTAATCCACAGTAGGTAATTAATAGAACTGGTTATCCTTTCTGTGAAAAGTATAATTCTTATAGACTGGAAGGAAAACCAATAGCTTTTAAATGAGTCACTGGCTAAAGGACTTTATAGATTTTCTAATGATGGACTGCATCAGCCCTATAGGCATTTTAAAACAATAATAGCAACGGGAATTGATAGATGGATTGCACAGTATACAGCACTTACTGTATGTAGTGCTTTTTAAAAATTACCAAAGGGCTTCAGCAGTTGGCCTCTCATTCACCTACAGGTGAAGATGGAGCTGCTGTGCAGGCACTGGTCTGACCTATTGATCTTCACTGTAATACCCAAGATCACTTTAGCATGCAGAAAAAATCCTCGGATCCAACCCTGTGATCACACCCACTCTAGCTCCTGGGCCATAGATGACTTTAATAATGGCCGACTTGTAGAAGATTATATAAATAAGACATTTGTTTTGAAAAGTTATTCTCACTGTCCACCCAGTAACTGAAATGTGTTGATTAGAAAGAAAGTCCTTTCAAAAATATTACACATATTCATTTGTTTTGTCTGTAAGCTTTAAAATGAGAGTGTTTATTAAGTGTGTTTTAATAATAAAAACATAAATAAATACACTTGATGTAGTTGAGCGTGTTAACCCATATGTGATCTGTATATGAATGATTAGGATTTAAGTGGGTTAGTTCCACTTGAGGACATTGATGTGCATGTGTGTTAATTAACATGCTGTAAAGCTTAGCTTAATATGGGAAGGTGTTTACCCAGACTAATTTTAGTGAGGCACTCCACCTAGCACTTTCTGAAGTGTTGGGTGTAGCTTAGTTTTAACTTTAAGAGTAATTAATAAATAAAACTTTAAACCAAAAGAAATTTGGCAAGTAATATGAATGGTCTATTTTTACAATTGTCATTTTGGATGTTTTATTTGTTTTTTTTGGCAGAAAAAAAATATTCCACATTTCCACACAGACCACCAGTTTCTTCCCTCTACAATCTGCTTCAATATGTCTGCTTCACCATTCCACTTCATTCAGAGTATTGCTGACCCTACTTTCGCTTACACCCACATTTGCAACTGTGTGGTTTCTCACCAAACTTACACACGAGCTAGAAAAAAGAGCTTACTAAAGGTGATATATAGCTGTTGCTCAACACAGGCACGGGAAATGGTTTATGATCTAAATCTATATTTCCTGTTATTTACAAACAAAATCAACAGTCCAAGAGAGAGGATGTGGCAATGGAAAACTCACAAAATGCTTTACCAAAACTAAAGATTTTATTTACAACTAAATCAAAATGGAGGAGACTTGATGGATATAGCATAGACATATGAAGGCCAAAGGAAGATTTCATGAAGAAGAAGAACAACACCTGATGGAGTGCTACAGAGCTCAGAGGAGTAGAATGTTCTGAAAGCCCTTCCACCAGACTTTGACTTAAACTACAGCTCTGTCATATTTGGACTTTTGAAAGAAAAAGTGCCAACAAAACAAAAAGAACTGTTTCTAACAAGTCCTCCAAAATTAACATGGTTTAATATTGTTGAATCAATAAATGTATATATAATTAAAAACACATTGTAAAAGACTTTGATTGAGAGTGATATGGTTATAAAACAAATTGCCAGTGTTGCATTTAAAACTTTATTTACATTTATAAAGAAAACTCCACTTTTGAGACCTAATGGACCTCACATTTATTTAGAAAGCACATTTAGAACAACTCCAGTTGACCAAAGTGCTGTATAGGCAGTAGAGAGATTAGAAATAGAATAGTAGTGTGATTGTCAATAGGCGGGTTGCAGCATTCTGAACAGAGTCCTGGTCTATACCTATATGTAGTTGTCGAAAGCACTGTTGGTATTTTGTTAAGGGTTAGTACTACCAAATTCAACTGTCTTTGTTTATCTTTGTTTAGCCTTAAAATATTCACATTCATCCATGACTGCACATCATTAAGGCAGTCAGTAGGAGTTTTCACTGAGGATTTGCTGTTTTTAACACTTATAGGCAGGTATATCTGAATATCTTCTGCAAAGCAGTAAAGGGAAACATTGTGCTCATTAAAAACAGAACCTAAGGAAGCATATATAATGAGAAAAGTACTGGACCTAAAATAGATCCTTGAGGGATCCCAGAGGAGGCACAGTGGACGAGTATTGACATAAGTGTACTGAGAAGCTCCTATCTGTCAGGTAGGATTGAAACCACTGTAGGGCTGTTCCTTTAATGCCAACACACATTTCAAGGTGTGATAAAAGAATACTGTGTAAGCAGCTGTGTGTTCTAAAAGCACAAGGACTGCAGATTTACCTGAATTAAGTCATTAAAACATTGTTAAAAGAGCAGTTTTAGTACTGTGCTGTGGTTTTAACATTTCTGGCATGGGTTGGTTTGGCAAGAAGGACAGGTAAGATCCTCTGTAATCCAAATGATCGCTGAGATAGAGTACAAAGGTTACCCCCAGTAAGCCTTAAACCTCACCAAAACGCCTCCCTAAATGTGTACAGTTAGTTAACGGAGTTAGCCAGCTAGTCAGCTAATGCAGTTCTGCATTATTAAAGTATGCCGTATCTGTGCTTTAGTTGTTATGCTAAATTTATGTTATGCTAAATTCAATGAAGATATTACTGGTGGATTACATTAAAAAACAAGGGCAAAGTTATTGTCCCTGTCACAATTAATAGTCATTTTTGTCAATAGTTCAATCTTTGTCTCATGTCTTTTAAGGGGTCTTAGCATTTGTGATAGAATAGAGACTGAACCCAAAAAGACTCTATCTATATCTTGACACCTGTCAATGTGTCAGTGTACTATATTAGTCACTTCCTGGATCATCAGTGTATCTTTTTTAGTGTCTGCTCTTAACTGACAATAGTAATCTAAGCTAATAAGGATAAGTCTACAAAGTAAAGACTCTTCTCTTTATCTCTGTTTTCTGGGCCTTTATCACATTTTCAAGAAACAGAAAGTCTCTACTACTTTCATCTACTGTAATAAAGAGCATAAGTTACTTATATCGTATACACTATAATGTGTATAAACATACTTAAGTAGTGTAAACCCACCATTTGTGCCTCAGCAATTTGAAAAAGCAGAATGTTATCCTTGTCAAGAATCCTTGTTTGTAGGAAAAACTGAGAGAACTAGTGTCCAGAACTTCTGAAAAAGTGGTTTGTACTACAAAATAATATTTCCTGCAGCAAATGGCACCTAGCACTGTCTTTATGTAGAAAGCTAATTTAAGTTGTATTTAATGTTCCTTTAGATTTCTCTGTAATCAACAGCAGTGGTAAGAGGTGTTATCACCTTGAGATCTGACAGAATCAGCAAATATATTGCAGAGTAACACAAACTGTCAAAATGCAGACTGTTTCACAATTCAGCAAGAATTTTAAGTTGCTACATTTTTTATGCATTTTATTTTGCATAAAATTATACATTAAGTGTATTTCAACATGCACCATGTGTACTTTCTTAAAGATGATGTAAACTATTTACTTTTCTTAAGAAAATGTGTACATGTGGTTCATAACCACATCTTTAGCATATTCATACACACCTCCTCATCTCTCTAATACAAGGAAGCATAAAAAACTGAAACTATTAGTAATGTGTGTCACTGCTCTTCAGTAGCTTGGGTGGACTTGATCTCAACATGTCTGTCAGCTATAAACTGGTAACACTGATACTCACACTGACTTTTGATAGTCAAGGTAAGTTTAATTTTAATGGGATATACAAATATTACAGAATGTATGATTATGATTATGAGTATAATGTTCTACATCATGTTTGTTGATTATTTATATAACTGATGTTTCCCCCAGTCCATACAGGGAACATCTATGGAGGCCACGAAGCTGTGCCACATAGCAGGCCATACATGGCACTTTTGGAGAGAGTTATGCAGAGTGGTAAAACAATACACTGTGGTGGCTTCCTTCTGAATGAGGATTTTGTGATGACTGCAGCCCACTGCCAAGCCAAGTTAGTACAACACACTTAGGTTCAGCTATAGGGAATCA
>OMLM01007932.1:0-18423 GCA_900302695.1 Helostoma temminkii
ATGTTAGTGACAATGTTCTCTAAACCTAATGCTATGCTAACCATTTTAATTGTTCACTAACATTCTTATCATATCACAACTGACATATTGGCAATTATTGATAATTATCTTTCTCATGACCATCTTTGCTCTAATTTGGGATAGAGGCCTGGACTTTTCAAGCCTACAAATTGTAAACTAATACTATTTATTAACTGTTAATAGTTAATGTTTGTAGATGACATAAACAATATGCTGGTTTTAATGTTGTGGTGGACAGGGGTCAGCATTGTAAAATTACATACATCATAGCTTCCTGCATATCTCCAGAGTGCTCCAGACCCACGATGACCTGCTGAACCTGTCAACCAAAGTTTACCAAAAAGTACTGTAGAACTGTAGTGTTACTGTAGTAACTATTTTAAGGTATAACATGGAGGGAATACTGAAACTTTGAGGTTTGGAAAAGAGCAGCAGAGTTTTCCTTAACATGGTTGTTTCAGAAAGTGTCAAAGTCTCTCAACTCCTGCTGAAGTGGCATAGTGAATTACTTGGGCAGAAAATACATACATCTGTACATAGGGTCCCACTAAGCACAATGCATAGCAGGAAAAAAACAAGCAAAACAAAAAAAACATAAAGTCAAGGGAACTCTTTGTAGACCTCAACAGTTACAACTTGTAGCTCCCAGCAGCACAGTGGCTTCCATAATTATGAAATGGAAGAAATTTGGAACCACCAGGATTCTTCCTTGATTTGCCCTTCTGGTCTTGGACAGTTTTTAATTGATTACTCAAGGTTTGTTCAGGTTTTCACTTTGCCATTATGGATAATGTGTTTCTGAATTTCCTAAGAAATGTGACATCTCAGTTACTCTGTAGTGACAGAGAGGGACAAATATACAAATGGGGATATCTGCATATAATTTTGGACAATCTCTTCTTAATATAAATGTATACATTTTTATACCTCCACATATTTAGCCATTCACTGTTAAGTAAGGGTGAATTTCAGGTTTTGCAAAATTGTCTGACATAGAAAAGGCTTGGGGAGGAGGGGTGGTCAGATGTTACATTTCAACAATCTGAAATATAGTAAATAAAGATAAATAAATGCAACTATGTGTTGTCATGTATTATGATGCAAGCAATTTTCCCCCAAATATACATTATTGTTTTGAATGGGTGCGATCAGCTCTTTGTGTGCTGTGTTCTGTCAAGGTAGAGCTTTTGGTTGTCATGACAAATCAAGTTGGCAAGAAAACAAAGAAAAATTGTTTATGACAGTTATGGAGTGATGATTATTTACAAGGTGACAAAGACAAAAGAAAGAACAAAGAAAACGATTGACTAACAGTACTCTTCATGTTCTAGTTTTCTCTGAAAATACTCTATTTAAAGTCATTGCTCAAGTAAAAATTCCAGTTGAACCAAAAGTCACTAACACTTTTATTTTTAACTGAAGTGACTTCAGAAAGCAGAAGTAACCTCAAGTAATTGCCTAAGATGAAATTTTCATGATCACTACCAAGAAATTGGGTCATCGCAGCAGTAAACAGCCACAACAGAGGCCATAAGATAGGAGGATTTACACATGCTTCACACTCACAAAACACACACTGACTCACACCTTTTACATAAACAGATCGATATTCATGACAGCTCACAGCACAAAGTGTGGAGTCAATGCATGCTCATATTAACATGTTCGAAAAACACCATTCAGCCGTGTCTTCCTCTGTAACCACACTGTTGAGGAGCATCAGAATCCTTGTTCACACTCACTTGCTGATTGAACGCACTGCTGGCTATGACAATGTTTCATCCTCTAGAGACCTTGAACTCCTGAGTTCAGCTCGACACCAGCGGATATTTTTGCCCCTGGTCGTTTGCTTTCGTCTAGTCAATGCGTTTAGCAAGTGTGAAAAACTGTTGGCCGTTCATAGGCTACATGCTACATCTACTGTAGCAGTATGTTTGCAGAAACTACACAGTGCACCATGTAGGCAAAGCAGAATGAGCTACTGTAAATTAAATATGTAAAAACAATAGGCCTCAAAATTTCAATACCAACCATCACCTATTATCATTTTCAACTGCTAGGAGCTGACACTTGCATGTTCATGCTAATTTAAATCAACTCAGGCTAACATATTGGGAGTTCTCTCAGATAAGATAGCACCACCATTTCTGCCCACTAAGTTTCCATAATCTATTGATATCACCAATGTTTCAATCACATTTTGTCTTTTTCAAGTGGATGGTGGGAGAAGACTTTCATATAGAACACAGGGACTGGTGTGGTACTTCTTTGTAAAAAGGTTGTGTTGCATCACAGGGCTTTCCCACAGGAGATTTTTTTACTGTTAATATTGGATGCTTGAAGATGTTATGTGCAGTATTTGATGTTGGCATTTTAACTGAACCACTTTTAGTAACTGTGTTATTTTGTGCCTAAACCTACCCTATTTGTCTTTACATACACTTGACTGTTAACTGTTTTGTTTCACTTTTGTTTAGTCCCTCCAGATGTCATGTTGCTGATGGATGGAAAGGACCACTTTGATGTCTGGGACAGAATGGGGTGCAATACCACTAGATGCCCGAGGCTATGTGGGAGCAACCCTATGGGTTTTATGAGAGGGTAGTGACAAACAGTGTATATGGTCATTTGTTGACACCTGCTTTTACTGCAAAGAAAAGTTTGCCATAAAGACTTGAAGCTCTTGGCTGTAAATCAGAATGTGAAACTTTATAGCTCTTAGCAAAATACAAATACTATATATAGTCTGTACAGACCACACATATCTTCATCATATCTTTTTTTTAATGTATGCTTGAGGTGCACAAGTTTCATTGTGGAAATACAGCAGACTTAACACAATGCAGGTATGGACTCCTGCCCAACATGGCCTAGATAAGCAGTTTCACAGTTTGCTGTTTCATCACAGGCTGGATGTGTGACACCCATGGGATATGTTGTAGGCTCTCACACATAGTGATTTTACATGCCGGAACAGATGGCTATAGGAGGACATTGTATGACAAGTAGTTATTCCCTTCACTGTATCTTGTTTTATTCATGCCTCAGTGATCATGGACGCCTGCAGTAGCTTATGAGCTAATCGTCAGAGCAAAACACTGGACAGTGATCTAATTTAAGCCTGGAGGAAACAAAAGAGGGAATCAGAGAGACTGGGGATGGAATTCATGGACTGTGTACATGTTGACAGAAGATTTGGCAACATCTGTTCAGCTCCTCGCTATCATGCTCTGTTGCATTCATGCGCCATCACAGAATACCAAAGAATGGCTCCTTGATGTCATTATTGATAATGTCAAATACTCTGGTCAGTCATATACTTGTTACAAAAGGTTGTTACTCCACAGGAAAACATCCCATATCAGAGCAAACAGATGGAATCTATCAGCACTGACAAAAATCAATATGATAGTTTGACTAAATTCCTCTTGAGAGTTTCTGATCGATCATTCGCATTCCACCTGCATTCGCTGTCAGTCAGTGCCTTTAAAAGGCGGAGAAATGAACAAAAAGAGGTTGGTAGAACAGAGACAAAATTAATAAGCCCGTGGAGGCCACTGCATAAGCTATGCATTTGCCCCCTAAGCACAAGGAGACATTCATCTCATTCCCTCCCTTTTGTGTGATCTCTTAATGACAATGAAACAGGCCTGCAAGAATTCAAGCAATTTTCTAAATTGATTTTTCTCCTCGGACGATTTACTTTGCCGTTAGAGCGTCATTCATAATTTTGCAGGGGATTTAACACCAGACTCTCTGTGGGAGTCTGTGTAAGTCTGTGGCAGTGTGAACTGCATAGCTTATATTCTACACTGTTGTGTTTCCTTAACATATGCAACTCAATGTGATCTTCATTTTGTGGAGCATGCTCTAAAATCATGTGGAAGAAATATGCTCATACATCCAAATATGTACTTGGAATCTACCTAGATTGAGGGAAATCATTATGTCCTTCTTTATGATACATGTGCATTGCCAGAACACCTTTTTTCACAAAATTGCAAATGTGTTACATAGGTATGTGTGCTCTTTAAGTATGTGCGCATTCACAGTGTGTATGTGGAAGGTTGTTGCACAAGGGAGGTTGTCCAATGTGTGTTCAGAAACTACCCAAACATGAAGACAAATGGGGTGCAATAGGAAAAGCCTGGCAGCCCTGCTGACGGCTGGGCCGCTCAATAAAAAGAAAGATGAGGAGGCGCTGTTCAATAAAGCAGCCAGGCCCTGCCAGGCTACGATCTCCCTACAGCGATTCCCAGAGATGAGAGAAGAGAGAGTGAGCAAATCCAGTAGGGAGATGTAGAGGGGAGAGGTGGCAAAAGGAATGAGAGGAAAGAGAGTGATCGCATGGAGAAAAAAGCCAACACAACCTGAGAGAGATGACGGGGGTTTGCGGTAGAGGTCCGAGATACAGAGTTGGAGAATTACGGCCCAGATTCTGTATCACCATTATCCCTGTGGGTGTATGCAGACACCTGTGAGACATTAGGGTTCAATGATTTTATTTTACATTTAGATTTGACAACTAGGATGGAGGAGGGGTCGTGTTCGGATGTAATCATCAGCAGGTTGACAAGAACAACAGCCATAGCACCAGGCTCAGTTCAATATCTGTTCCCTGAGTTGTCAGACACTCTGCAGGGTTGTGTGCTTGTTCTGCCCCCATAAACACGTTTATTGAATTTCAATGGTAAGTATAAAGTTGTTTTTCTGTCATGATGCTTGTCGGACCCCAGAGGAAGGGAAATAAAACAAAGGAGAAATAGAAGCATCCAGAGATTATGTGGAACTCGCACGCTCCACTGGCTGTAGGGCTTTTCTTATAAATGCTATGTTTTGGCTCCGGCCAGCCAGGTGTAATTAGGGTTACGTCCCAGGCTGTCAGTCAGTTTGTCATTTATGGCCACTAAAGGGAGCCATCTCCGGTGCTGAGGAACGCAGGTCTGCCACTCTAATCAGCTTTATGATGCTGGGGCCTGTCGGATAAGCAGGGGCCAGGCAGAGCCAAATAATACAAAGGCAGGGGAAAGGATGATATATTCTTTCAATGAGCCAATCAATGAAGGATGGAGGATGCATTGTTATAGGGCTATGAAAACACCCAGTATTGTTAAAGAACAGGATTGATTGAGTATTAAATCCATGTGATGGGTAATACTGGGAATTACAAATGCTAATATGAAGTAGGTGTATAGTATGTACTAGAGCTGTCACTTTTTTATTCAGGATGGTTCAGATGTGGACAAAAGTCTCATTAATCGATTTGTACAGTTTTTAAATTCACAGTGTGTAAAAGCAACAGGTTTTGTCTACAAAATGTAGAAAATAGTGAGTGGTGACTTTAAACTGTTGGCAGGTACTCAGTAATGATGTTGTGTCAGTGTAAAAGCAACTGTCAGAATATTACCTTGTCACTCAGGTTTGGGAGTAGTGGAGTGTTGCCAAATGAAACATTTCATTTGACATGGTGGGTGAAAATGCAGTGTTTAGTTTGCCTGAATGAAAAGTTCTAATCCCTAATCAAACCCATACATCCTAACAAAAAAGGGTATGGGTGTTTTGTTTAGCAGTGTGCCACATCAGATATCCACCATACCTACTACTGTCAACTACTGTAGATGAGGTAAAAGACACTGTGCTAAACCATAGACAAAGACCAGACAGAGGGTATGGTGTATGTTCAACCAAACTCAATTAAAAAAGGTAAAAAAACAAATATGCAAGAACTATTTCTGCATTTATTTCAAGCTTACATGCCCAGGGGGTAATAACACAAACAGGTCAGCTGTGTTCTTCTCTAGCTCATCACTTTCATGGCTCAGTCCTTTTACGCTTCATCAACACTAAGTGTCAATTATGATATCACCAACAGGTGTGTTAAACTTTGCCTTTCTGAAAATCCTAGAAGATCTCTCACAAAAAGCGTACGTTTACAGAGCTAGTTAACAAACACAATACGATCTCTAACTAATAGACCAGCAAGTATAATAACAATAATGTGCTATACTAAAACATTTGGTGAAGTAGAAGTCAAGCTATTAAATAGATAGAAGATATAAAAAGGTAAATATTCACCCCATAAAATCCTGTGTACAATCATTTTGTTGTGAGTTCCTCAGTTGTTCTTCTTATAAAGATGAGAAGCTGAACACAACTGTCACAACTTTCATCCGGGGACAAAGAGTAGCAGGTGAAAGAGTCTGAAGTGCTGCTCCAGATTTGCTTCTGTTCCACAACACAACTTATCACAGCCTGTCTCAAAAGTGAGATTTTATTCAAATGACTCTTTCTTGTCTGGGGAGATTACTGCTGCATTGCCCACAAAGCACTCTTTGATGAATTCCCCCTCTGAGACTGTTCTTGGCAATATTGTGATCCATCACATAACTAGCTTTGACAAATCCTTAGCTTGTTGTGTGGGGCTTTGCAAATACTCCTTTTGTTTCAGTGGCTCTAGCAACTACTCAGAAATCCAGAACTGCTCTACTTGCGACAGAAACTTAAAGCTTTTATTTCAGCCTGCTCGGTGCCTCTGTCCTCCCCAGATTGACAAGCCACCATTACATTAGGGCAAGTACCGACAAGTATTAACACTAATTGAGTAACTTTACGTTAGCACAAGCAAACAGGTAAAAATTACCAATCACTTTTTTGATTTAAATAATTTCCTTTCAAAAATTCCTAATCGTTGAGTGTGTTCATAACTTCCTACCATCACTGAACTCCACACTGGTTATGAGGTTCAGGGTAACACGATAGACAGCTGCCTTTTCCAGCCCTAACATACCTTTATATTACCTATACAGTACGTCCTACCTTTGCCCAATCAAACAGCAGCTTGACTCGGCTTAAGCAGGTACATTGTACAGCAGGCATAACGCTAGGCTACTGTGGCTGGCCTCCCCTAACTTAACTGGCCGACCTAACACCAGTTACCTCAGAAGATTACCACTCTGCACATTTAAAGAGTTCTCGACACCTGAAACGGAAATGACTATGCAACACAACTTTTTACACTCAGTACTTTTTAGAATACCAGACAGACATCTAAATAATTTTCATTTTAATTTTTCATTTCAAACATTTCACTGTGTATTTCTTTAATTCAGACAGTGTGCGTTATGTCTGTCTGTGCGTCTGCCATCTCCCTTAGCACATATATCCAAGATAAAAAGTCTGACGGCAGTGTCTTCTGTCTCTATACAGTTGACACCTGTGAGCCATGTTTCCAAAACAAACACAAGGTAGGGGAGAAACCAGATTACTCGCCTGCTGCATATACTCCAATTTGCAGTAACTAGGTTTCTGCAGTACAGGTAAACTTGAGAAACCTGTTTTTTTCAGAGTAACCTGGTTACTCACATATAACAATAGGACAGCCCTGTCTGCAAATCTCAATGGGGAAAAAAAAAACACAACATCCCAGTATTGTCTGCTGCCCTCATCACCCCCAGCAGCAAGTTACTTAGGAAAATGTTGTGTTCAGTCTGGCTCACCTGCTGCAAAATAATACTGTTAAGAAATCACAGTGTTTGACCTCATTATTTTCTCCAGACGTTTGCTGTCGTCAGCTTCAGGTTGCGGCAGACCACAGCATGCTGCTTATGCTTTTTTTTCCTCATTAGGTGCATCAGTGCCACCAGAAAATAAGTGACCTCTAAAAGTCACATTCAAATTGACCATATTTTCTAAGTCTACTTTCCCCCTATCATGACTCACTGTCTGCCCATGTGAAGAGCTGCTGCTATGCTTTGCTATAACTAACCACAGTCTACAGACTGTAATGAAACATTACTTACATTTGTAATTAACAGGATGGACATGGTGTGAGCAAAGCAGCAGTAGCTCTGAACCTCTATCTGTGTCTGCACAAGAGGCATTCAGGCTTGTAGGTCAGAGCACAATACACTGTCACTTTAGCAGCTGTATAGTATTAGTGATTCTACATTCACTCAGACATCAGCCCTGTGTTAAAACAAGAAAAAGGCCACTACACTGATGAAACAATGAAATATACCCCAGGAGAGCAAAATTATTATGATTATTATCACTCTGGCAACTACTGTATCTTTGTTGTGATGAGATAGAGTTAAACAGCCAAAATATAGTATTTGTATTTCAAAGTAACTCCTATGTTTAATTAGCCAAGTGTTGGTGTCAGAGAAAGTTACGAGAGCCTACATTAAGCTGCACAGTGCTCCCATCAATGCTTCAACCCGCTTACCCCCACTGAAAGGAATGAGCAGGGCTGTGTTTTCTGTGGCCTACAACAGTGTTGATTATTTTATCAGACACGCCAGATAGGATAATAGGATTAGACAACAAATTACATGAAAAGACCAAAATCAATCCCAACTAACAACATCCTAACAAGTATCCCTAAAATAAAGTCTTATCCCTTCGTGTCAGAGAGCTTCATTATTGTCCAAATACTATAAACACATATCTCAGCTCACTGGGTGACCTGCTTTCTATTACCATAAGAGCACACACTGTGGTTTATTTTGAGCAAGTCCCACACATGCTGTCCTACTGCTGTAAATACACTACAGCACCATATGTGTCTTAATCTGCAATAAAATAAACCAGTCCCAAACAGCCATTTATTCCTAATTGAAACTATTAAAACTATACTAATTGATTCTCTGACCACTTATGGACAACAGAACAAGCTTGAAAACACATTGACACTAAAGTTGTTGTGGCCTACGTAGCAGACACAGAGCAGCTTTTATTCACTTGCTGTCTGGTCATTACTAAACGAATAATAAACAAACAACCATAATGCTATGCTATCTAGAACTGTTTCCACCAACTAAAATTTTAGCTGCAAAATGGTAGCAACTTTTTCTTTTTTTAACTCATATCTTTTATTTGCAATATGATGCGGCCTTATAGTGCATTATGTGGTCAGACAACCAAGATGAATAATATACACACACAAAAAAACTTGTTAGATTACTCAGTAGTAATCTAAATGCCTTTAATGCTGGCGTACAAAATACTGGGAGATGGACTACCAGATATTTAGTTGTTTTATTAGTTTTTCTTTTGGAGACTGTCTGACATTAGACTGTCTACTTGCCTGGACAATTGTTAGAATGATATAAGCAGCTGTTTTCACACTATAAGGTTTATTACACAGGAGTGCAGAGCAGGCTGCAGGACTAATGTGGAAATCTGAGAAGCTTGCTCACAGATAAAGGGCCTGAGGAGTCATTGAGGTGTAAAACTCACCTTGCAGAGCATCTGCTCTCCATGTACAGCACAGAGCTCGTAAAGTGGGTCTTTTGTCCCACGGCCCCTGGTCTCCCCCCAGTGAAAAAGGAGCCCTGGCCCAGTCGTGCAAATGAGTAATGTAATTCAATCTGGAAGCCACAACAGCTTTTGTGTCTGGAAGTGGACAGAGAACACATCTGCAGGTTCCATCTCCATGTAGTCTGCCTTAATTTATTTGTCATTACTCGCTTGGCTTTCATCTGTGGGTTCTGTGCCTTTCAGTCTTTCAGCTTGTGTGTTAATGGACTGTTCAAAGTCTCTTCCCCAGATGCAGATCCAATCCTGTGACCCCATACAGCAGGCAACAGTCCACTGTGATGTCAGCCAGGGATAAAGGTGTAGAAAAAAATAAATGTTCTTGATTCTTTACTGAAAGACAACAAAAAAAATGGTGTCTGGGATTGTAATAATATGGACCTATAGTGTCATGACTGTTACACATTACTGAAACAATTGTAGCAGATCAATAGCAATAGTGACATTTTACGGTGATATTATTAGTGTAAGGGATTACATTCAATGCTCAGATGGTACTATTATTAGTAGTAGTTACTAATCCAAGTAATATTGTGTTACTGCGTTGCCTGAACATGATTTTATGATGTGAGGGCTCAGACCAAACAGCTAAACTCAGCATGGATGATAAGAGAGAGGCATACAGTACTTTCACCTTGTGGAAATGTTATGTCCAGGTCAAAGCTGCCAAGAAATTTAGGGGGAAGACTCATGAAGTGCAGTGACAAACTCCCACATGGTAATACATTTACTCGCTACATGGAGAATATGCAGTCATGGAATGCCACACTAGGAGAAGTTTGTTTCACACAAGCACTTTGGCTGCACTCTGGACCGGAATCTGGCTTATTAGAGGAAAAATATATAAGGAAAAATATACATAATTATAAATATAGTCTGATATATCTCCAATATGACGTACAACATTGGGTGTTGTGCTGCCAGGGATGACTAGGTCCTAATCTTGCTCCCAAAATGATATACTTGAAAAGTTTGCAATAATCTGACAATAACATTAGCGTGGTGGCCGGTCCTGCAGCCACTGTTTACGTGCACACATCCGTAAAAAAGCTAATTGTGCTGTGGGATTTAAAGGTACAGTAACTGCAGCTACTGTAGCACTGGGCTGACAAAAACCTCAGATCTGTGTGCAGTGAGGAGACAGTGACCTTCACTTATGTTCCCTGCGTGAATTTTCAGTTTTCATCATTTTAATGCAGCTAGCTTAACTCTTAGTAAAGTTAGCTCCCCCCCAGCAGATCCCTAACAGGAGGAATGTCAAAAACCTCGAAAACCTGAGCTGATTAGAAGAGACGGTATTCATACGACTTTTGATTGTGCTGTTCTATATCTAGAAATATGGTTGATTCTACTAGACACCCTTAACCACAATCAAGAGTGGAACCCAGGACGCAGAGACCCAGTCTTAGATGCCTCTCTGCAGCCTCCTCTCAGCTGTCACCCCCCCATAACCATGTAAACCCCATAGAGACAGTGTCTGCTCCCAGACCACCTAAATTATATAAATCAATGATCAACAAAAGGGTGGTTCATAAAAAACTTAAAAAACTAAAAAATAAAATAAACTAAAAAATAAAGACCATTCCTCTTTATTTTCCTGAACAAAATAAAAACAAAACAATAACTGTCTATTAAATATCAGATCTCTCTCGTCTAAATCCTTGTTAGTAAATGACTTGATAAGTGACCATCAAACTGATTTATTCTGTCTTACAGAAACCAGGCTGCATCAGGTTAAATATGTTAGTCTAAATCAGACAACTCTCCCAAATCATATTAGCTATCATGTCCCTAGAAGCACAGGTTGGGGTGGAGGAGTAGCAGCAATATACCACTCAGGTTTATTAATCAACCCCAGACCTAAACATAATTATTGTTCATTTGAAAGTCTCTTTCTTAGCATCTCACACCCCAACTGGAAAAGTCAAAAACCAGTTCTGTTTGTTATTTTATACCATCCACATGTCCCTTTCTCTTTTTTAAAATTACCATTTTTATCTGAATTTTTTGACTTTCCATTTGATTTAGTTCTTAGTACAGATAAAGTTATTACAGTGGGTGACATTAATATCCATGTAGATGTTGACAGTAACTCTCTCAGCACTGCTTTTATTAGATTCATTATTATTAATATTCATTATTAGATTCATTTGGTTTCACCCAAAATGTAAATAAACCCACTCACTGTCTTAATCACACCCTCGATTTTGACTTATGGCATTGGAAACGAACATTTAATTAACATTTATTTTCCCAAACTCTCTTTTATCTGACCATTTTTAAATAACATTTAATTTTACTATAACACAATTTACAGCACCTGTGAAGAAATTCCACTACAGTAGATGTCTATCCAAAAAAGCTGTTAACAATTTTAGGGATATCATTCCATCTTCTATTACTTCAGTGCCATGTACCAACACAGAGGAGAGCAGCTCTCTAAATTTTACTCCATTTCAAGTTGATTATCTTGTAGATAATGCTGCAGCTTCACTGCGTACAGTACTTGATACTGTTGCCCTGCTGAAAAAGAAGGTAGTGAATCAGAGGAGGTTAATTCTGTGGTATAATTCACAAATCTGTAGCTTAAAGCAGACATCGTGAAAGTTCAGATGAATCTTTATTAATCTGGAAAGATAGTTCAATAATATATAAAAAAGCACTTCATATTAGCTCTACATATTATTCATATTATAGAAAGGAAAATTATAGAGGAAAATACAAATAACCCTAGGTTTCTTTTTAGCACTGTAGCCAGGTTGACAAAGAGTCATAGCTCTGTTAAGCCCAGTATTCCCTTTACTCTTAGTATCAATGACTTTATAAATTTTTTAAAATCTTCACCATTAGAGAAAGAATTGATCAGATCAACCCTGCAGCTGGAATGGATGGATTTAGGTGTACAAAAGCTCTAGATTTGTTTATAAGACCTGAATTTTTCTTATTCCCTGTAGATCATGCTGAGTTAATCTCACCCATTAACTCATCTAAACCATCAACCTGTCTCTTAGACTCCATCCTGACTAGACTGCTCAAAGAAGTGTTACCTTTAATCAGCACGTCTGTATTAGGTCAGATCAACTCATTTTTACTAACAGGCTATGTACCACAGGCCTTTAAACTTGATATAGTTAAACCCTTACTTAAAAAAATCCACCCTTGACTCTGGGAGTTTAGCCAACTATAGACAGAGATCTGTCATTTCTGAAAAAGTAGCTGCAAAGCAATTATGTGACCACCTGCTCAGAAATAACCTGTATGAAGATTTCCAGTCAGGAGTACATCATGGTACAGAAACAGCTCTGGTGAAGGTCACTAACGATTTTCTCTCTATACTTGTTTTGTTAGATCACAGTGCTGCTTTTGACACTATAGATCACAACATTTTATTACACAGACTGGAATATGCCATTCGGATTAAAGGAACAGCACTAGGTTGGTTTAAATCTTATTTGTCAGATCTAATTACTAGTACTTACTTACTCAGCAGAGTTCTGACTGGAATTAGTAAGAGAGATCATATTTCTCCTACATTAGCTTCCCTCCATTGGTTCCCTGTAAAGTCCAGGATAGAATTTAAAATTATTCTCCTCACATATAAAGCGCTTAATGATCGAGCCCCTTCATATCTTAAAGACCTCTTAGAACCATATTATCCTAGCAGAACACTTTACTGTCAAAGTGCAGGTCTACTTGTGGTTCCCAGAGTTTCCAAATGTAGAATGGGAGGCAGCGCCTTTAGCTATCAAGCTCCTCTCCTGTGAAACCAGCTTCCAGTTCGGGTTCGGGAAGCAGACATCTTCTCTACTTTTAAGACTAGACTTAAAACTTTCCTTTTTGATAAAGCCTATAGTCAGAGCTGGTTCAGGTGACTCTTAACCATCTCTTAGTTATGCTGCTACAGATTTAGACTGCTGGGGGACTTCCCTTGATGCACTGAGCTCCTCCCCCTTTCTCCATCTAGTCATACGCCACCACTGCTTGTTATTAACTTTATGTCTTCTCTCTCCCATAGTTGTGCCTCAATCTCTCTCTCTCTCTCTCTCTCTCTCTGGCCCTCCTTCCTGGGTGTTCAGTTGCTGGCCCATCTAACCTGCCTACCTGTTGCTTGTTGTTCTCTCATTCTTTCCATTCTTTCCACTCACCCCAACCAGTTAAGGCAGCCGCCTTGAGCCTGCTTCTGCTGTAGGTTTCTTCCTTTTTTATAAAGGTTTTTAAAAACAGTTTTTCCTCTCCACTGTTGCCTAGTGCTTCCTCAAGGGGGATTTGTTGGGTTTTGCTTATTATTTAGTTGTATTGTAAGGTCTTAAACTTTACATTGTAAGTGCCATATGAGAATATTGGCGTTATATAAGTAAACTTAAATTAAATTGAATGGAATTGAATCCTCTGCAGTGGGACATTGTGACACTCAGCTTATGCACATTCCATATTAGACATATTACAATTACATAATAATATTGTTTGCAAGAGTGTGTTTTATTGATAATAAGTTTAACTTTTAAGTTAGAGGAAGCTATTTCTGCATTTAAACATTACATTATCTCATTACAGGATATTAAATTAACCTTCCAATGTTTGCTAAGAATACCACACACTACTGAGAAGAGGAATCTCAGCAGCTAATGATTCAGGGACATACAGTAGCATTGCTCTTTCAAACATCTGAAGTCATTGTGGTCACATTCTCACTCTAATGATTCTTGCACTGAGCGACCAAATGTCCAATATTTACCTAATTATCCTTTTAATCATTGATGATACCTTTTCCCACAGTGTGCCAAGAGTCAATCATTAAAGAAGCAGGCTTTTGTCTGGTAGTTTGGCATTAAAGAGGCTTGTGATTGTAGCTGTAGTAGCAAAGCAGGTCACAGGGGTAGGTTGCAGATACATACACTATTTGCAGACTTAAAATTAAACTAATATTGTACCTAAAGAAATGTGCTGACCGACATGTGCTAATCAAGTTATATTGGTTTACCCCTTTAATTTAATGGTAAAACACATCACATATTAGAATGAAAACATGTAAGGTCTCTATTTGCAATTTGTTGTTCAAAAGACCAATTTCACAGACCCTCTTACAAAGTGCTATATTTAGCCCCGTAAAAATAAATTAGACTTCAATCAAAATAATAAAAGCGATATGGAAATAGCTGCTGTCATGATGTCTGGACCACTAATTGTAATCTACTGTGCTGTGTGGTTTTTATGAACACAGACTCTTCACAGGCACTTCCAATAGTCGTGCATGAAAAGCATGATGGGCATTGGAAATTATCCACTTCTGAAATTTAAAGTGCGGTAAAGTTTTATAAATTATGACAGTTGACTGGTAACTCTTCTGTAGTGAGACTTTACATAGGGAGCTGATCTGATGGTGTAACATTCTGTTATGCAACTGTGTTGAAACTCGGCAGAAGTTACAGCCATAGATCATGAATCTGTGACCAGTAATGAAACAGAGGGTGATAAATTGCTTCAAGGTGTCTTAGGATGACTCTAAATTGCCTGTAGGTGTGAGTGACAGTGTGAATGGTTGTCTTTGTCTATATGTGGCCCTGTGATGGACTGGCAACCTGTCCAGGGTGTACCCCGCCTCTCGCCCCATATGATAGCTGGGATAGGCTCCGGCACGCCTGCGACCCCTACAGGGACTCAGCGGTTCAGAAAATGGATGGATGGATTACTCTTAGGGCAATTGAAACATGCATATTTACATATCCTAAATATAGGGAGACATAAAATGACTCTTACACATTTAATATTATCCAGTATACTGTATAGTATATGGGACTGGTTGCAAGCTAGGGGAATCTGTATTTTAACCAGTGAGCTACAAGTTTCTGTGCAGTGGCTTTGGGAGCAGTGACGAGCAAATATAATGGATGTTTAACCCCTGGTGGCTACATTTACATACATTGTAAGTTAGGAGGAAGACAAACGAAGAATAAAAGAGTCAAAATAGAAGCATCATGTCTGCTGATAAAACTTGCTAAAATGAGCTCAATTTAGAAAGAGAAATGAAGAGAGTGGAGTCAAGGGGAGGCAAGACTCCACTGAGCCCTGGAGGCTCATCTACAAACATTATACTGCACCTGTTCCTCCTTATCACTAACCCAGGACTCTGTCAATTCATTACCTGCTTATATGTGCAATTAAAGATTCTGAGGTGGATAGAGGATGGATGTGTGTGTGTGTGTGTGTGTGTTTGTGTGTGTGCATTTGAATGCACATCCACTCACTAAACTGATTTCGAAGTAACTCTTCAGCTTTAAAGTTAGGTTCTATAAATTAAAACAGTAAAACCTGTAAATTGCCGCTCAGGTTTGGGAGTTTGTGCAGCAGAGTGTTTATCACTAGGAACAGCAAAAATACAGCACAGAACCCTCAAAGTACTGATGTTCCCATTATCTGTTTAAGATGCTGTTTCAGCTTAGGAGTCACAGCACTGCATGTTCCTACCACCACTAACAGCATTTGTGCCTCCGCTTTCCACTTCCTCTTCTGTTCTTTTAGGCTCTGCTACTTCACCACCAGCACTTGGCACTGCTATACTGTGTGTCTCACCACTGCTTCCTTCATGACCCTTTGAAGAATCTCCCATTTGGACTTGGAAAGGTCCCTCTCATACTCAGTTTTTGTATTACTTGATTGTATTGTTGGCTATATGCTGCTGCTGCCTGCATTTTGCACTCTACCCTCATGTTTTAGACTGTCTTGAGCCTCCCTGCACAGTCTGTCCATGTCCACTGTGGTAGATCACTGCTAGTATTGATGTGAAATACACTGTATGTTCTTTTAGTGCTGAAAAAAACCTTTAAAGCAACCCATGGAGGTCTTGTCATGCCATGGTACTACCACCATTTGATTTTCATTCCCTGTATGCTGCTGCCTCATACATTCTTTCAGCAGCGTGTCTCTGGGTGCCATCTTGTTGATGCTATAAGCTTAAGTCAGGGTAATGACCTTGACAATCACCAGGCCTTGTTTGTCCTTTTTTCAGCTGGTGTACAGTCTCTGGATGCAAGACTTGGGATGGCATTGTGACTTTCTCGATCTGGCATCAGCAGCCTCCATGTTCTCCTATGACCCACTCACTATACTGACAGGGTCTCTACTGATTGGCAGGACATACACAGTATGTTGATGGCTTGGAGTTTGTTTTCCCTACTGAGGTGGATTTCCATGACCCGTCATATCCTAGCAGTGCTCCAATTCAGGTCAACCTTTGGCGCATGCTGGCAGGGACAAGCATCCAACTTTCATTTTGCTGAATTCTTCATAAAACCCCTCCTGTAAGCCTATACATGTGTTCTGCGTCACAAGAAAAAGATTAAAAAAAAACAAAAAACAAATTTAGCACCCATATATTTTAGGTCATTAACTCAAATTGGATAATGGCTGTTTTTTTTTTCCATTTTCCGCTTTTTATTTTCAAAACTAAAAAAAATTAAATAAATAAAATTGACATTTTCTGTTTTTTTTCTATTTGTAAATGGAATTCAGGATACTGGCCAATTTAGTTTTTTTGTCATTTCAAAACAAAAATCCATTCCTGGAAAGTACACAGACCCCACATTCCTATGTTCTATCATCCGCTCACATGGCTTCTCCTACCATTGCTATCCTGAAGACACACAGCTCTTCCTGTCTTTTCCCCCAGTTGATTGTACTGTCTCATCATGCATTTCTTCATGTCTTTCTGACATTTCTGCTTGGATGAGAGAGAGAAATCTCCAACGCAATCTCTGAAAAATCTTGTGAAAGACAGAACTCCTGGTATTCTAACCAAACCTTCCCACAATATAAGATCAACATCAACTTAAGATCTTCAGAGATCGTCCCCACAAGGTCTGCCAGAAACTTAGGCAGTTTAGGCAGACCTAAACAGATCACATCTCCTCCTGGCATGTACCAATGCCCTCTAGAAAATCAGTAAGATCAGACCCTACCTTTCAGAATATGCTACCCAAATCCTTGTGCAGGAGCTGTCATATCTCACTTTGACTACTGCAACTCCCTCAGTCAATCAAACCTCTACAGATAATCCAAAATGCAGCAGCGTGTCTCATTTTTGATGAACCAAAACGGTCACACTTCACTCCATTACTCATCTCACTACACTGACTTCCATTCAAAGCTCTGACACTTGCCATACAAACTAATCAACTCACCTGCACCTTCCTACACACTCATCCAGGTCTACAATCCCTCTCACTCAACACGCTCTGCCAACAATTTCGCTTGGTAGTTCTGGCAACAAACTGCAAAAAGTTTCCAAGCAAAGCTCTTCAGCACAAATGTCCCACGATGGTGGGCTGCGCTACCACAGTCTGCACGCTCAGCTATGTGGCTTACATGTAGTTCTACACCATCTCACTCTACCTGTTATATGTTATGATTCAGATTGCTGTAATTTGACATTGAGGGTAGAAAGTAGATTATCTTACAGTAATTAACCTCCATGAGCTGTGTGTCACTGCCACTGCTGCAGCGGCAACTGTTGATTATTCAGATTTTGAAGCCAAACTACAACAATTAGCATCCTGTTGATTTTAGAACAACTGCCCTTTCTACTTCAGAGGAAACTGAAGCTCTCCTACAGTGGAAAGAATATTCTGATGTTGCAACTTTCCCACCAGAGAAGCTCGTTGAGAGAAATGTAGAAAACACAAAACTGAAACACTTGGCCTTTCACAGCCAACTAACAAACCCAAAAGGTGACTCACAGCAGGTTAATCCCTGTTGTTTAAGACAGAGTGACTTGTGTTCACAAGTCACGATAAGATAAGATACGATAAGATACGTTTATTTGTCATATGCACAGTTATACCTAGTACAATGTACAATGAAATGCGCTGATGTACCTGCTTCCTTTTACACAATGAGACAAACAAGTAGAAGTCAAGGACAGTACATATACACATACATCTGCACGTACCCTTTGTGTGCCTATACATACTTACATACATACACATATACATACATAAATATATAAACATATATATACCCCCATCGAATATTTCTATGGACCAGCACCTATGCATCTGCATAGGTCCATTTGTACATATACATATATACATA